>JAWWEN010052439.1:0-10672 GCA_035582955.1 Sycophila texana | reverse complement strand
CTAGCGCCTAGAAATTTTCATGCGACGTTGCAAATTTTTAAATTTTTCTTCGAGTTTCAATTCGAGGCGAGTGTACATAGTAAAAATTGCTATATGTAGTAGAAATTGCTATGTACTACATAGCAATTTGTACTATGTTTTATATTAAAAATAGTCATAGGTTAAGTATATCCCACTGATCCTACGGAACACTGTAATTTTTACTATAACATTTCTCTCCATGTATGTAACGTGTTCTGTGTTTATGCATGGGTGCGTATATATATGTATACGTGTCTGAATGTGCGTACGTATGCATGTGTAAATGTGTGTATATGTGTGTATGTATGCATGTGTATGTGTGCGTTTTTGTGAGTTTTGTGTGCTAGTATGTGAGAATTTACATGCATGTATGAAAGTGGCGCGTTGTATCCGCACACGTGCGCGCGCAAGTTTAGTTTCGGTTGAGCCTCCGTCGCGAGGGTGTTTGCGCACATGTGCGCACCTCCGGGCGAACGTACTTTGCAGTGTATATCTCGAGAACAAGCGGCGCGCGCCGCGCTTAAACTTTATAGGGGCAGTAAAAAGTCGAGCGATGGCTGTCGCTGCGGAGGAAATAATTCAGGAATCGAAGGAGCGGAAAACTGTGCCGATGTCGCTATGCGAACGAGTGCCAAGACGATGCTCCCCCTGCGTTTGCTTGCGGGTCAGGTGGAAATTTGCTCGAATGGTGAATGGTCGAGTCTTTTCTTTTTGTATAGTTTTTCTTTACGAATTATTTTATACTGATGTATTATTAATTTTGTTTTGTTACACTGAGAAAAAAGTTCAGAAATCACAACTAACCATTACTATTTTTAACTAATATTTATTTGTTTCAACCAAATATTAGTCGAAACAATTATAATTGTTAGTTGTGATTACTGACCTTTTCTCAGTGTATCTGTGAGTAAGACAATCCATTGACCATTTGAAAATAAATATTAAAACCTATAGGTTATTTGAATGTAATCATTATTTTAGGTTTTAGATTATATGACTAGTTTCGTATAAATCATCGAAAACAATTAATAGATATTTAGTTACTATCATAACTATTAAATTTTAAAGGCTATTATTGTAAATGAAATGTAAGCAATAAAGTACATATAGCAAATCCATACGTAGTACTGTGTAAACAAAAAGCGTCCATTATACGTGAAGATAAAGACAAAACTGAAACTTTGGTAAAATAACATGGAAGAAATTCAGCAGTTTTTTTTCATATTGCAAAAAAACTCAAACTTTCTGTGTACAGAGGAGGTATCTAAAACTTATTTGTGGATCTTTACGGTACAAAAACAAGCAGCGGAACCCTTTTCTTCTCGACAAAATTAAGGCAAATAAATTGAAAACAATTTACGAAACGTCAAGCGCAACTTTTTCATTGAATTTGTTTAATTCAGAATAATTCCACACAACGAATTTTTGATAATCTTCCTCGCTGTAGCTTTAAATAATCAATTGAAATACAATTTTAAAGCAAACTGGTAAAGCGTCGAAGTTAAGGATTTCGACTATATACATGTATACAAAGGACACCTTTAATAAATAAAATGTATAAACCGACGATAATGGAGTTCCGAGTACTCCTGCGGTTGCGTAATCAATAAAACATGAGTGCAGTGATCCAACGCTCCAAATTTTTATTCGTAAAAGATATTCCACAGTATTTCGACCGTTTCATTATTGACTTTGGGAGGCTCTGCACGCAGCTATATTCATACGACGTTGAATACAAAAACAAGCATTCACATGAATTATTTTCAATGTGAATTAATTATTGCTGTCCTTAGAAAAATCTCTAAAAAAAAACACATCACTAATCCAAAGGTTTCTCTACGAGAAGAAAAAAAAACGAATCCAGCGAGTCATTCATCCGAAAAGTTTTATCCATTAAAACGAATAAAAAAAAACATCGTCCAGAAACAATGTCAGGCGCTCGTGAAAGTAGTCGCTTTTGATCGCAGCTTCCTAATCGCTCCTCAAGCTGGACTATTTAAACTCGCCGCGGTGCAGAGGCTTATCCCCGGCCGCGCCCGGACTCGTCCCGAAACTAAACAGCAGAAGTCGTATGTAAAACAAGCCGCGGTTTCTCCCGGTAATTTTAATTCTCAAATTGAATTAGCCGGCGTTACGAGCTCCCGCGACTTCGGGCATGACCGCGCAATAATAAACAGTCGCGGTCTAATTATGCAAAAGGCGCGCGCGAGCAAACAGCCGTTCCGCCCGAAAACACCCGCGGAACGGCGCGGCCACTCTCAAAGGGCCTGCACGCTCGCGGCTTTTTACGCCCCGAGAGCCGCGCGAACGAGACAGCCAACTCTTCTGGCGCTCGATGAAACGGGATCCTTGATGAGGGTGCAATGCACGTCTCTCTCCTTCTCTCTCGCTCGCTCGCTCGCTCTGTGTCTCTCTCGCTCTCTTTGTTTCTCGGATGGCGGTCGGCGACACGCCTTTCCTGCCTCGTGGGACGTTAAATCGACGGCTTCGATAACGCTGCGACAGCTTATTTCTTGGATAATACACTCGAGCATTATCGGAGGGCAATATTACTTTCGTAATTTACCGTGATGTTTTAATGTGCAGTATGAGCGAAATCCTACCCTTATAAAAAGTTCTGCATAAATTATGCAGAAAATATTATTTAGAGCTTTTTTATTTATTTACTTTTTTTATTAAATACTGAAAGAGTTATACGTGTCCTTTACAAGAAAGATATTATAAGTGTAATAACGAAATATTAGAAATAAGTTTAACTAAATGGACTTTATGGAGGTCTTGAATTCGCTAAGATTCTCAATATAACTGAAGGGGTGGAAAAGTATTTCAATTGAGCTTCAGGCGATTTGAAGAAGAGTAAAATTCACAACATTGCAGCTTCTGGGGAATTTATGCAGATATTTTCACAAATTCTACAGCAAAATCTTCTGTAAATTTAATGTAGGTTTTTTGTAGAATTCCTAGATAAGATCTGCAGAAAATTGTTTTCTTTAGATTTTCTAGTGAATTTATGCATAATTTTTTCGTGTGGGCTACGATTTGAGCGATCATTTTATTAAGCTTAGAAAGTTAATTTGTATTTTTGTTTTTCCGTAACAGATTTATTCAAGACTTTCATAGAACTTTCAGCAATTAAAACTCTTTTATTAAATAATAAATCTATTTCTGCAAGCTGAGATGATGGAACGTTTAATTTTTGTATTGTAAGTGCTTAGCTAATTTAGTAGTTACATAAAAATATTATAAGAGCATTCATCTTTCTAAAAAGTAAATCGATCACCATTCAAAATCGTACAATAATATACTAAGATTTTTTTGAACATTTTTTTTAATTATCATTTGTAAATAAAATTCTACTTGAAAAAATTTCAAAATAATTATAAAGTTTAAATACTTAATGAAGGTGACAATGTCTTAATTGGTTAAAGGATGAATATCTTTTACCTATTAAAATATTCATTCTTAAGATGCCTTAAAACCCCCTTCCATGATCAAGAAAGGTATACGCTTTTTACTGCAAAACAAAATTTTCGAGATTATTTAGAGTTTCGAGATTTTAATGCTGCGTAGCATCTGAGGAAATTCACTTCAAAATTCGACTTTAATTAAATAGGGCAAATTCGCTAGTTCCTGTTCTCCGTGTGGAAGACGGTGCCGTGAAGTGAAGTCGAGTCGAGTTAACGCAGTGTGAATGGAAATTGTCACTATATAAAATAACTTACTTTATAAATCGTATTCATCTGGAGATGCGAATATTTACTTTTTGCTTTTCAGATTTTTCTCTCGCAATTAGCAGTATCGATATTTAAAAGGATAAGTTATTCAGGGGATCAACTTTATCGGGTACTACTAACTTTGCTTCATTTTATGATATCAATTACTGCATACTGATTAACCCTTTAGAGAACCCCGCGTTGGCTTAGAAACTAACAAACTTGGTTATTGTATAGAACACGGAAGTTTATTATAAAGACAAAATTTTCGAAAATATATCTATTTATAATGAGAAATATAATACTTATTTAGAATTAATATAACAAATATGGACTGCTAATTAATTCACGAAGTTAATTATTTCTATTTTAATTCATAAATGGGAGTTACAAACATTTAACAGGAATTTAACAAAAATTTGGTACAAAGTATTAATACAAAAGTATAGTATATTTAATTAACAATATAGCTATAAATAATGTAAGAAAGTTTCAACAAACTTTTTCACACAGCTGCCTTAAATGAATTCAGATTATGCAATCTCATCTCATGATATTGTATTATATAACTTCGTAAAAATTCTTTATTATTTATTATTATTTTTAAAATATTCCATAAAACATGAAAAACGGCAGTCTTTCCGCGTAACATAAAACAAAATGTATACAAAATTACTGCAGTATTAAATAAAAAATAAAATAAACGAGGTTAGTGAATGAATTAATTTTAAAATTACGAAATATTATTAATATTTTACAATGTCAAAATGAGAAGTCGAGTATTTAATAATAAATTATTCCACATTTTTTTCGACCTCTTAAAAGTACATTATTTATTATTATTATTTTTCATAAATTCGCGTTACATTTTCGTCGTGCGCGCGATGAATCTCGCGAAATTGTTACTTACGGGCGGTTTTTAAATTATCACAGCATCGACACAGAAAAATGCTGCGAGGCTTTTTTTCATTCTCGGGGATTTTTTTTTGTTGTTTTTTTTTTAAGCGAGTTTGAAATATAGCCACTCAATTTACGAAGAAGTACTCATGTACAACAGCGAGTAAACAACACCTGTGATAACAAAGCGCGCCTGTAATTCCCGCTCCTTCGCCTTAATTTTCTTCTCCTCCACGCGTAATCACGTAAAAAACACCTAAACAAGCTTTTTATCTCGTTCTACGGATCGAGCTTTAGTCACGTATACAACATAACCGGGTCGCAATGGAAAAAAGCTACAGCATTATATTTCCGCCCTTATCAGTGAGACAAAAGTCATCTACTCGAGCGGAGATGCCATGGAAGAATTGCCGATGCTTGATAAAACGGTCATTGTATTACACGATTAAATATTGACAGCCAAATGTAGTCTATGCTTCCCTGACAGAGACAAATTACAATGAATGCTAATGACAAAACTTATGATATAACTTGAAATTTTTTTATGTAGCCGAATCACAAATTTGTATTCCTACTGTAATCGTGAACTGTAAGTATTCATATAATCATGACTACGATCGGGTAAATATTACAAAGTAATGTTTATAATAGGAATTTTGAACTACACATTTTTCATCCCTTCTGCGAAATCACGAAGTAGAATCAGTAATTATTCCAGTCAATATTCATGATTACGAGGGTCAATGTTATAAATAATATGTCGAATTATTATAGTAGACCCATTTTTGTCGTACACAAAAATCCAGTTAACTTTAATACTTTATTCCAAGTATTGAATTTTTTTTTTTGTAAATTGATGAAACCGATGGAAAGTATTAGAACAATCTGATTACTAAGAATTATTTATTGAAAACTCAGTAATAAAAGGATAGATTCTAAAAAAAGTAACTAATAATTTTAATGTGAATATCTAATTTTTTCAAAAACAAAATCTTATTTACTTCTTTAAATCCGATTAAAACGAATAAAAATTCTAATCCCTTCAAGTTTGTACTAATCGCGATTCACTGTATCCACGTTTTATGTTGAAACGATTTTCCGTATAGTTCAATGAAGGCATACCATACTAACAAAAGTTCGCAACTATTTTGGCTAGATTACTGGTCCGTAATACCTTTCTTTCATGGAGAGCGAGAGGACGAATAAAAAATGGTCGAGGCGTTGATTTTGAACTGCGGAAGCTTCAGCCGGAAAACCACGAAGCTCCGAACGTTCTAATGAGAGAGAGAGAGAGAGAGAGAGAGAGACGTCACTGGAGCGGAAAAAACTGACGGAGAATTAAGAGAAGGAGAGGAGATGGCATAACTCTCGAAGGAAATAATCTTTCAATTTATCGGCGATCCATTACTCCGCCTCTTTCCCATCGGCACCCCTCCCCCTTCTCACCACTCAGCGCACTTGAGCGCGCGAATTTTCACACGAACCACCACCTCCTGCCCTGCTTATATACGTACACACCGACTCGCCGATGCTGAAAACTGTTAAATCGTCAAAGGACCAGGCCGAGTGGGCTTTCAACGGTCATCCGAGGGCGGGAAAATGCCCGGCTATTGTTCTCGCACGATAATAACTGAACGCCGCGCTGCCGCTTTCCCTTTGATCGAATGGCTTTCAGAGCTCTTAATTGTATCGGTGCGCCTGCAAAGCGGCGCGAAAATGACGGCATAAAAAAAATCGTAGCAACTAAAGGTGTGTTTAAAAAAAAAAAAAAAAAAAGAAAGAAAAAAAGGGAAAAAAAGGTAAAGAGGCCGGAGGCAAACGGGGAAAAAGAGAGTAGAAGGAGAAGAAAAATAAATAGGAGGATAGTAGGTTGGATACCGCCCGCGGGGGAGTCCGTCTGGCGGCCAGCGTAACGCAAGCTCCGCACACTCGCCCAAGGGCAATCTATTTTCCGTCTTCGACAAGGCCATTCTTCTCGCATCGGGTGGCGAAGGGTTGCGGCCGGGCGTTATCCTGAAATAGCGAGAGGGAGAGGGGACGAGGGTCGCCGACTATTAAGAAGAGACTAAGAAGACGTTCCGACACGAAAAAGGTGTAGCCCGGGCGCACAAAGCGAGAGTGGGGAAAATTCGCGCGCCATAAATCCACCCTCTGATCGCGCGATCCCGGGGCCAGCGGCTGGGCTCCTTGCCCCCCTCACGTTACAGCCCGGGATGTACCACGTATATATACCCCGGGCCGGCCGCTTTCTCCTCCGGAAAATTATGCAAAAACAAAAATGATTCTCCGGCGAGTCTACGTGACCGGATTATCCTCCTCGATCCCAATAGAATATATCACCGCGGGAGGAAGGGTGCGCTCCTCTTCTCCACTTGCGGCCGAGTGTCGCGCGGCCAGCTCTCCCCGATAAATCTTCCGGCGAAGCTCGCGCGCGTTATTCTGCTTCGGAAAATAATAAGTCCAGTGCGATATATCATCGGGGGAGGGAGGAGGGCGGAATTTATTCGGCATCAAGGGATTCTAATGTGCGCCGATGAACTGCCCGGGCGGCATTGTCGTTGCCTCTCGGAGGTGCGGAAACTCGCGACGACTCTCTGTGTATACAATAGCCGAGCACGGTTCAAAACGTCGGGCGCGAAACACTCGAGGCGCGCTCCGTTTGTGCAGCTCGCGCGATTGATTTACTTTGGTTACTTTGGCGGAGGCGACCCGCGGGAGTCAACACGCGCCAGACGCTGAAATATTCAGCGGGGAATTGAATTACTCGCGTAAGCGCTCAAGGCGCCGAAGAGCTGAGACAACTTCTTCAGGCGGCCGGAGCTAACCGCGCGGGCTTCCGCGGAGGTTTCAATAAGCGATTCCTACACTTCGGGCGAATCTCTTCGCGAGAGGAGCGGGGAAATACCGGGAGTATACCGCGGGAGCTTGCGAGGCGCCTTGGTAAATGTGCCACTTCCGAGAAGGCGACCCTCTGGGAAAATTGGAGAAAGGATGCTGCTCGAGGATTGGAGTAGATGATTAATGTACTGGGTGAAGGACCGGTACCATTATAGACAAAAATAAATAAATAAATAATTCGTTTTTTGAAGAAACAAATTCTGGTTTTATTTGACAGTGCTATCGTATGTGGTAAGGATAGTGTTGCGCCTCTGGAACACTGATTTGGATGGAACTTTGGAAATTGTTTTATAGTAGTGAATAGGAAGATCATTGATGCAGTGGATAACCGAACGGTGGAATTATTTAAAAGAAATATATATATATTCGTTCTCGGATTAAGTAAACTCTTGGTTTAGGTGATGTCTCACGGACCAGAATATCACACCTTCGGATCACTGATTTGGATGAAACTGTTTTAAAAATTGTATTGCAGTAGCGAATAACGAAACAAACCAGATTAATTTAAATCTCATGAACTTTTATTTAACACATATAACTAAAAGCATTAACATTGCTCATACATGTTAATACGAAAAGTATTTTGCATATATGTTACAGCTTATAGGCTATAATTTTAATGTTAACGAATTAGATATCTCCTAAATAAAGGACGATGGGATCAAATTAAATGTGGTGTGCCTAATTATTCAGTACTTCAAAAATAATTTCTTAAGTTTCATTCAAATCGATGATCCGAAAAGTGTGACACTCTCCTGGTGACCCCCCTAGATTCTTGATTTAGGTGATTTTTGTAGGAACAAATTCTTCATTTAAGTACGCAATAAAAATAAGCACTTCTGCTGTATCGAAAGTACCATTAAAGTTGTGAAATTGCTTCGTAAATCACAGGCGATTATCAGTTTCTTCTTAAAAAAAGACAAGAAGAAGACAAAGTAACGTAAGAAGACCAGTATAATTTAACGATCTCATCTTAACACACCAACACTAACACCCGATAAACAATGATCCCTTAATTGGCCTCGGGACAAGACCTGATAACGTTGTCACTGCTTCGCACTTGCTCATCCCGGACCTCATCACTCATCGTCGTGAAACGACCACCAAATTTCGCCATAGATCCAAACGAAATGAAAAAACAACTATAACAACAACAACAACAACAACAACACTCACTTTTGGCAGTCGCTAATCGTGCGGCTCCCTGGTTCCGGGGCCCTGTAAAAGCACTGACAATCGTCCGGAGTCTCGAAGGTGGGCGAGGGTAGGATAAAAGGGGACGAGAACAGGGGGACGAGAGGCGAGCTCCTCGGAAGAACTTGGCCTGCGTCGTCGGAAGCTCACGCGGCGGCGAGCCTCGCAGCGGGGCCCATCGTCGTCGTCGTCATCGGGGCGCGACAGGCACGCGCGAAATCACACTGGCATATCACACTGTTGACACCGCGGCAGAGTCGCGCTCTCGGCACTCGCGTAGCATCCCCCGCCCGGGGGGGCAGCGCAGCGGAACGGCACCAACGGCCTCCTCACTGACGCGACGTACACCCAGGACACGGGGGGAGGGCGCGCACCGGGGACACTCACTCCGGGGCCGGCATGACGTCGCGGCGCCGGCCACCTGGCGCTCGGGCACCGCAGAGCCTCCTCCTCCTCCAGCTGCTGGTACTCTCTACGCTCGTCGGGCGCGCTACCGGGGTGCTGCGTACTGTCCCTGGCGCGGGATGCTGGGGCGCGCGCGGCGGCGGCAGCGTGTCGGCACGACGTCGGTTCACTGGCTCCAGGCGGCGCGGGAGCGCGCGGCTATAGCGGCTGGCCCGGGTGGGGTGGCGGGAAGCACGAGGCGCGCGCGCGCGCGCACCCCCACCCCGTCGCTGGGTGCCGAGCGCCCGGTGGGGGTCGAAGGGCGGCGCAGGCGTTTTGCTGCACCGACGCATTGATCCCAGGAATTCGTCCACTGCTTCCGCGGAGAGCGCGCCGAGTCGTCGCCCCCACCCCCTCTCCTGCTCTCCTCTTAGCTACTCCCCCCTCTCCCTGGGCGACCACCCTTGGCGCCCCTCGGAATCGCGAATTCGCTGGCTCCTTCCAGCGGCGGCGGCGGCGTCCAGCCCGAGGTCTGTATTCCTGGGGGTAGGGGGGTGGGGGTAGTTCGCGCCGATCTGTGCAGGACTTTTAGGGATCGGTGATGCTGGAGATGTCGCTGGAGCGCCGCGGGAGTCACGCCGCCGCGGGCCAGATCGACTCCGGAGGGGGCTCTTGACGGCGACGCACGCGTGTAAGGTGGCTGTGGGTGTGTATAGAGAGCGTTTTGACCTAGTAACTGACTTTGGACTGGCGAGAGCGTCGAATGTTTTTGAAGTTGAAATCTGAATTTTCAATGCGTTTGAGTAAGTTGTATTGACTTAGTTTGGAGATTTTGACATGTGTTATTGGACGAATTAGGTGCGGAGAGTCAAAGCCTCTGGTAGTTATAGGAATTACTTGGAAATGTGGGATTAAATAAATGTGCTTAATTTCGTAAATACGTTCTCTACCGTAATAAAATAGTAATTTCTTTTTAAAGCTTCGTATAAAAGCTGTAGATAAAATGAAAATTCGAGCATGACTTTTTCAAAATAAATGTGTTAGAGACAACATAAAATAACATGTATACTCTATTTTTAATTTGTATAATGTTTGAAAAATATGTTTAAACGGACGTTACACTGTAACAGATTTGACTAAATGAAAATGATATATATAAATCAAATATCATCATTTAATAGAAATATAGATAAATTATTAATGCACAGTTTATTGAAATTTCAATTTAAATAAGTCAAACAATGTACATTTCTATAATGACCTTCATGTACAACACCATATACATTTGCAATCAACTTTTAATGTTCTGATATATTTTCTACTTTACTAATGTTCCGTAATGAAATATTTATTTCTTTAACATTACACGGATTTAATTAATTGCATTGGATGATATTATGAAAATTCATGAATGAAAATCAAATTAAAATTGTATTTTCAGTCATATTTCAAATATTTTATTACCTTATATTAAATAAAAAAAATATTATTTTCTTTTTGCTTTCTCATAGAGAAAGCCTTGTGTCGCCAAAATTTTTCGATCTTCAGATTTTGACGTAAAAGTA
>JAWWEN010052438.1:0-10682 GCA_035582955.1 Sycophila texana | reverse complement strand
AGTGGTTGATTATTCCCAATTTTTGCACACAAATTTCATTTGATTCTTATAAGACCATCTGAAAATTTTAAATAATTATATAAATTAGATTCGATTCAAGAGATATTTCAGTATTTTTTGAATTTGGAAAATTTTGAAATTTTTACTTTTTCTTCCAATTATTAATAGATGCAGACTGTCACACAATGAGAAAGCATTGTGCCAGTGCAGTTGGCAGCGTTTATTTTTAGATCTTTTTATAAGATTTATTTTCATTTTTCTATTGTTATTTTGTAATGGGCTTTTAGACCGTCTAATTTTTTAAATATGGCCGAAATATCATAACGGTTTTTTAAATCAGGACTGTTAGTAGGTCACTCCATTATTATTACGATTATTGTTTTCTTCCTAAAGTTTTACATAACTATAACTATTTAAATACGTTTATAGGTACTATAAAACAAAATATGTATCCTTATAGTCTGCAAGTGATAAGCTTTAATTTAAAAACAAAAAATTGACTTGTAGAACGCGAGTGATCAACCTGACAAAATTAAAGCACTTTTTTGGGGGCTTCATCTAAAAAGCTCCTTGCGACGTGCAACCCTCTCATCATACACGCAAGAAAATCAAAAAGTTGTTTGACTTTTTAATGCACCTTTCAAAGTACAAAGATATACGTGTGTTATTATCGCGTTGTTGTCGACTTGTTTTATTCTATCAATTTTCAGTGAAAACCTTCAAGGCTTCACACAACTAGGTTTAAATGAAAGAGTCCCCCTTGACTGTCTACATTTTTATTTTATTAACGAATGCCTACGTTTTTCTCCGAACAATGAATGACGCCGAGTTTGTACGTTGAGGCAACGAGTGTGTACATTTTCAATCCTCCTTTAATGACTACTTATTTGTACCGCGAGCAGGCGTGTTAATGTCAAGGGATGAAAGGCAGAAAGTGGGATGAAAAAAGCGGAGATTTCAATGCTTCTCCACTTGCGCATCATCCATAACGCCTCGTAACGCGTAAACCTTACTCCACGCGGGCTTTATGTTTGATCGTAAAATTTTTTTCGCGTGGCATATTTTTGCCTTATGTGAATTGGCTTGGATATTAGACATTCTTTTTATTAATCATGACTGCTACGAGGTTTTTGTATTAACTGCGCTAGCATTTTGTATGCTCGGTGTACCATTATATCGTAAAATAAATTTATAGCAATTATGAAATATGCAAAAAAAAAGAGCCGCACACGTGCGTTGCATCGAGCCTCGTAAAAATCCGCAAATAACGAGCAAATTAATTTTTGACAAGTTAATGTTTTT
Organism: Sycophila texana; assembly: GCA_035582955.1. Lineage (NCBI taxonomy): Eukaryota > Metazoa > Arthropoda > Insecta > Hymenoptera > Eurytomidae > Sycophila > Sycophila texana. The sequence goes on along the minus strand of JAWWEN010052438.1, from coordinate 9,380 downwards.
TTTTTTATTTTTTTTTATTTCACCACTGTCACTTCGCTGTGGGTGAGAGCTCATCATTCTTGAAATAAATTTTCCTACTAATTTAGTGGCGGTCAAACTTATTTAAATCATCGTTTATTATTATTAATAGTTTATTATGAAGATACTAAAATCCACCGGGAATACTCTTTCCATCGCTGTAATGAATACTAATCATGTTCTCTTACAAAAACGGCAAAAAATGGCAAGATGTTATGAGGCGTTAAAAAAAAAATCTATTGGCTGAAGGACAAAATCCCGGTTAAAATGGCGCCAACATTCAAAACGAGTTTTAATATATTTTTAATATTTCGATGTAATAATCTTGTATGTACAATGAAAACAATTCAAAACAAAATCACACAAAAACTTTATGGAAAAAATGTGAAAGTGTAATATATTTTTGCGTAGACTCCAAATCCTATTCATTTAAATTTTCACTAATTTTAACAGAAACGCTTATTTTCATCAATCGTAATTACGTAAATAAATATAAATAAACGTTTCAAAGAGGACCTTACATTAGTCGGTTTCTATTTGAAGAAGAATCTGATTCAAAGCTCCACATAGCCATAAATAGTCCGATCAGCAGCTTGAGACCAGCATTTTCCTCCGATTCAGTAGCATATAAAGGAGCGTTTAATAAATCGCGCGAGTGCATTTGTCTGTATATATGCGTCGCCAAGGCACTTGACCCGAGATAGGCTTGCGCAACGCACAAATCCCCTACTAAGTCGGATCCGATCGTCCATAATAGGAAAATTCGAGGAATCGGTTGATAAGGTCGCCTCGAAATGCTTGGAAACCGTTGAAAGTGATGCGCTCGAGATTTGCCCCTGCAAAAGAGTTTCGCGCGGCGCCGAAGAGTTGCTAAGCGATTTTCACGCCGCGCACTCAAAGAGCCGCAGCGCTGACGAAAGCCTTCCCTTTGTCTCACGCGCCACGCTCTGCGCCTTCGCCTCCCGTTTGACTTTTCGCCGGCCAGTGTTTCTTTCGTTGCATATACGCACTGGCAATTTTTTTTTCGTTTAGTTCGTCGTAATTATAGGATATATCCACGGGCTTACTTAATCTGTCTTTTTTATTATTATTTTCTTTTTTCAGTTCTCACGAGGCTTCTCAAAATTGGATTGACGCGCCACGACCTTGCTCATTTATATATAGGTCAAGGTGCATAGATTAATGGAGAGATAAAGGAAATTTTTATAAAATACGAATTTTTTTTTTTAAAGGGTGATTTGTAACTTTCGATTTTCATGATTGTTTCTTTATTTTTAATTATATATTAAGAGAATATTTGATGATATGGAGGCATTTTTTTTTTTTATTAACATTTACATATTATATGTTATCTATAATTTATATTATAATTAAAATTAGGAAAATATAGGCAAGCTATAGATAAAATCGTAAATTTATGTTAGAAATGGTATTTTTATACAAATAAATAAATAAAAATTTGTGTCAAACTAGTGGCACGTTAGATGATTCAACTGTCACTAGTGGGTCCTTCGGATTAATTGCCTTAATTACTGTACACCTTTTTTGCTTGCAAAATTTTCTATATTCACGGAATCCAATTGAAATAATAATCCAATTTTGGAAACCACACGAAACGAACTTTCTGCTGTTAAGTATTATAATAACTGCTAAAGTAGCCAGTCGCTCGCATAGTGAGCAATTTTTTGAACAAACAGAATTATTTTTTTTTTCTCTTCTCTTTGCGCGGCAATTTCTCAAATACCTAATAATTATGCATAAATTTTTTACCCCTTCGTTGTTATTAGATTTTTTTCTAGAAAAAATAATACAAGCTAAGTATTTTTAGTTTGTAAAAGAAAAATAAATATTTAAAATAAATAGTAACTAATTTATAATAATTAAGAAAAACTTAAAAAAAGTAGGTTGCCAAATAGAGTTATACTAACTAATAATTAATTGTGATACTGTGCTTAAAAAGTTTTTGCTAATTTTCTATTTTCAAAAAGAACATTAAACGGCTATTATAAATTTTGTAAGATTTTAAAAATATTTATTTCAATTATTTACAATGAAGTAAGACTTTTACATATCAGTCCTACGCTGAAATAATTTATTATAGATTACTTTTTTATATTTCTGGTTTCGATAGATAAATAAAAAAGTTTACATTTTAGCTGAAGTAAAACTAAGACTATTACCTCTAGAAAATTCGCCTCAAAATTTCGTATATATGACGAAAAATAAAATTAGTTGAACTTAATTTCGAAAGGTAAATATCCACGTGGGATTAGTACCGGGCCGATTATACACGGGAAAAAGTAATTCGAAAATATAAAAGCATCTGAACAATTTGCGATGATATTCCGCAATACACACATTACGTAAGTGATCATCACACGGCTTGAGACGTTCGCATTATGACATTGGATCGCGCGTGCATTTTTTCCTGTACTGTCTACCCGACGCTTTCCTTTCCTGATATATACACACACGTAAAATTACACGTCAAATGCTAAAAGAAAAAAGAAAAATATAAAAACTAATTATGGACTCAATGTCGCAATTTTATTCTTTATATAGTCGAATAAATCTACTAATTTATACAGTTTCTCAAAATACCATAACTAAAAAATATCAAATCCGTATAGTACCGTGCAATTAAATGTCTACACGGTTAAAAATGTTGTGAATCTGCATTTTTCAAAATCTAGTAAAATCACTGTACACAATTTTTACAATTTTCACAATTTTACCCAATATTAATTCATCACCAGTTTAAGAATTAACACTTTTTTTGTGTTATTTCTTAAACTGATTTTTAGCAGTGTATGAAACTCTCAATACAAATTACAATGGAAACTCGCTTTTTATTAACAGTTGACTGTTTTCATAATTATTTTAAGTCACGTACGCTTAACAAGTTTAATTTCAAGTGCCTGTGATGTAGCTCATTATCAGATGTAACGAGCTACATGCCGTAAAATTAAATTTTCTAAATAAGATAGCAGCAAAATTCGCTCGAAAACTCGTGTAGGAGCAGCTTTGAAGATCAGACGAGGGAATGTAATTGCAACAACTGCACAAATTGAAGAATTCGAAGGAAAAAAAAATTTGTCGATTCGCAATCGTTGCTTAATTATTTCATGCGCGGCTATCTCGACTCCTCCATCGGGCGAGAAAAAAAAATCAGACTTCGCACTTGTTCTAAGCGCCATTGTTTCCCCGCAGCTAAGTAACGCCACACGTGCGCGCGAATGAGTCGAGAGTGACAAACGCTTGCGACGTCCGTTTCATTAATAGCCTACTCGCTCGGCGGAATCCGCGGAATCGCGCTGCATAATTTTTCCCGCTGCGCGGGCGTCAGGTCCGCAATGGAAGTCGCCGCTTAATGAGCCGTTTGAATGAATTGCCCTCGCGACCGTTTGACACAATCGGCACTCGGCAGTCACTTCATGAAGTGCGTTTGCTAATTGACTGTAAGCGAAGCCATGCAATTGATGGATTTCGTTTAGCAGCGTTGAAGAGGGGAGGGGGAAGTCGATTTATTATAAGCGTGGCCCGTGATAAATTTTATTAGTTGCTTATATCCATCGTTCGGTGGAAAAAGGTGTCAATTAAGATTTTGCTCGAAGAAAAGTGTTAATTTAAATAATTTTGTTTCGAAAATGTTTGGATTTTCAGATTTTGCACGAAAAAGGTGTCATACTTAAAAAAAGTATCTATTCAGATTTTACTTTAAAAATTTGTCGATTCAGATTTTGCTTCAGAGAGCGAGCCTGTATACCTACATGAATTAATTAATTAATTAATTAGTTATTTCGTCGATTTATCGTGGCGTATGGTAGACTCTGATGATCAGCGGAGAAAAATAATTATTTATTTAATTTAATACATCAATATATTTAAAAATTTAGATATTAAGGCGTAACTATCAAAACGTATATGATAGAAGTGTACATTGTGTTTCATCCTCGTCTCAGAAAATATCGAAATGGGAGGGTTATTAAGCTGACTTGCCGTACGTCACTCCAGCCTCGCTCGAGTCTACCTTCGGATATTGGCAATCGCAAGATTTACAGGCTCTGAAGGTGCCGTATTATTTTAAGGCGCTAGACATTACTCTTTGGACGATCTCATTTTAAATTGAAATTTTCAACGCCTCGACTGCTCGGGAAGAAACAATACGCTTACACGTGGGAAACAATCATCGCACTTGTCATAAACATGTCACTTTGGTAACAGCAACTCTATTTAAGATGATTAAGCTTTTTCGTCAAATTCACTTTTCTTCTTTTCTTCTTCTTTTTTTTTAAAAAAAAAAAAAGAAAGAAAGAAAGATAAAAAGGATTTTTTTGGCATTTAAATAAATAATTTAGCTTCAGTATTTAATTAGAGCAGATTCCAATGAATCGTCATAACCAGAAATAATCAATTTCGAAAGATTAAAACAAATCAGTTTAATTTTTAATAAACAAATTATTACAAATCTTTATCAATTTTTCGACAGTATTTTTGCTTCACTATATCTTCTTGGATTTAAAAATTAGCAGGAAGTTCTACAATGAAATTATATTTATACTAATGCCGAAAAACGTTTGGCAATCATCTGTAATTAACTTTCTTATTAAAAATTAATTTATTACTATTCCTTCACTTGACTTTTACTTCGCCCATATAATATTCAATAAATAAATGTGAAAACAAAATTCAGTTGAAACCAGCATCCACGCATATAAATACGGACAACTGCCACTTTTTCGTTGATTGAAGGAACAATTTGTTGAAATAATTAAACATCTATTGAAATATTTAAGTATCTATATATTGAAACAATTAAACATACCCTCCAAAAATGAATAAGTGAAATTTGACTAGAATAAGTGAATAGTCACTTATTTTACGTTAAATATCTTCCACTTATTGCAGCAAGTAGAAGATTTTTCACGTGGAATAAGTGACTATTCACTTATTTTAGTCAAACTTCACTTATTTATTTTTACATCTCATTAGAATTCATTAAAAAAATGCAATTTCAGTTAAATCAACGGAAAAAATTAATTATCGGTATTTATACGCCCGGATCGTTGTCTTAACTGACTCTTTTTCTCGGTGTGAGTACAGTAATGAGCGACGATGTGTCCAAATAATATATATTGTTGATTTAAAAGAAACAACTATAACCTACTATAATAAAATTACGTGTCTCTAAAAAATATTTATTTTCCATCTGATTACGGCATAAGACAAGGCCTACTGCAGCGAAAAGGGGAAGACGAACGAACAAATCCGCCTCATCCCGGACGATCCGCTTGCCGGAAGCTGCAGCAGGGGCCCCAGGCGCTCGATTTTTCCGCGAGCTCGTTATCCACATCCCCGCGGCACGTCCATCTTAGTCGGCAAATACGAGCGTTATCTCGGCGGCCGGTCGACAGGTGCGCGCCGTGCAGTCGCCGATTTTTCGCGCTCCCCGCCGCCTCGCGCCTCCTCGGCTCGCGGATTAGATTTCGTTCGTCGCGGTTACGTGTATATTGTGTGGAGGCGCGTGCCCTCCGCCGCGATTTATCGCGATTCGATTGTGAAAGTGAAGGCGAAGACGCGGAAGTCTGCTACCTGTGAGCCTAGCGATTTCGAGCTCTGACGCGCTTCGTGTACATACTCTTTCGTATAAAAAAGTGTGTATAAGTTATGCTCGGTTCATGCATAGCGCTTTGATCTAATTAATGTATATTTTTTATGTAGAAACGGTCACGTTAATCCTTTAAGGGTAGGCTAAGGTCGAAAAAAATAAAAAAAACATTCTTTAATTTTTAACATACATTTATAGAAATTTAAATATATTTATGTGTTATAAAAATGTAGAAAAATATAAATTATCAGCCTATTTTGGTCACTTCCTGCACCTAACTCTTTATGCTGTAAAAATTCTCTTAGTTCGATCACACGTAGATTTTAAGTTAGTTTTTAAGTTTACATTAGTTTTAGTTTATTACTATCTTTAGTTGTTTCATCTCTGTACTTAAGGACTATATAGTCCATTGAAATATTTAACTAAATAAATGAATAAATAATAGTCGAGATAATAGTAGTAAAAAGAAGGGCTCAGCAAAAACGTTCCCTGCGTTCAACTTTTTGTTCGAAGGCTACAAACTTGAAAAATTCAAATGTGTTTCATCGAACACTACAAATTTCAGAGGCTTTTAATTGTAAACATAAAAATACAATTTTCAGACTAGTTTTTAGTTAACAAAACACAACAAATTGAAAAATAATTTAGTTTTAATAAGATTACAGGGTACTAAGTTTGAAATTAAAAGCCTCTGAAAAGTTACTGCAGTGTTCGATGAGACACGTATTACAATATATATATATATTTTACAATATAATTTGTCTTTAAAAAATATGAAATGAACATTCTTTTGTAATGTTACTGGTTATAACACTTATTATACATAATTTTGATAAAATCCATTTCTCTATCAATATTTTGCATTAGTTTGATTGCATATAGCGTTATGCTTGTACTGAGCATAAATTATATACACTTTTTACAAAGCTCCTCCCGTGCTATTCAAAGACGCGATGTCATACGCGCCTCACTTTTTAAGAATTTTTTTCTTTTCCATACAAACACCGAACCAATTGAAAATAAAAAATTTTAATCTTCAGCCACGATAGAACGTTGTATCATCCATCTGCATGTACGTGTGATCTCAGCCGCTGCATACGAGGCATATTACGTAAAGCAAGCAGTGACTAGATTTCATAAATTCAAAGTTACATATATACAAAGTACCGAGGCAACATTTCAAAAGCTTCATTAAACCTCGTATACGTAGGTCTGTGGTGTACAATGCGAGCGGTTAAATAATAGCGCGTTTACATTGGTAAAAATCGGAGAAATTATTTCCCTCCCGGCTGATGCTGGAAAACGTGCCGATGCGAAAAAGCAGCCCGGGGCCGCGCTCGCGATATGTATCTTTTCGCTTCGACCCAGCAGCGATCATTAGGCTGACAATAATCGCTCTTCGCCTTGCGGCGCGCGGAAGAGCGACGCAATACGATCGAGACTCGCGGCGTGTCACTCGATCTCGCAGTGATCGAGCTATACGCTCCTAATCGCGAAGCTGCCTCATCACCCAATTTCATGCGGTCAATTAACACCGTTGAAGCTCTTAATCGACTGCGCTAGTCAAATATTTGACTTGAAGCTTACTTATAAACTTAAAAAAAAAATGGTTAGATTTAACTAAAATTTGCTTGAATCTTCTTTACAAAATTATTTTGTTGATTTAACGTAAAATTTAGTTGAATTAATAAAATTTTATTTTACAAATCGATCTAGTTAAATATTTAGCTTAATAATATTATATTTAACTTGTAATTAAATGTTTGATGGATGACGTTGAATGATTACCGTTAAAAAAACATTTCACTAATTGAGTTTCTATATTTATAACATTATTTATGATGATCTTTTACCGTTTTGTATACTGAAAAAAATTATGTTGCATATTCAATTAAAATTTTCTTAGATTCTCCTTACAGAACCATTTTTAAATTAACATTTTAATTATAGCTATGCAACATTCTTTTTTCAGTGTACAAATAGACACAAGACCATTGTAAATAATTTTAAATTTATTAAATAAAAACTAAATTAGTAAAATGTTTTTTAATAGCCATCATATCACGTCTTACAAATATAACAATTACTTTTATTTTTCATAAGAAATTTAGACAATAATTTTGTGTAAAGTTTGATTACTTTCTTCTAAAATGTGGTTCTTTTTAAAGTTTATAAAAAGTCCTATTTAACCACACAACCCCGTGCTAAAAATTAATATTTCAAATTAGTTTTTCTCAGAAACTAGATGATCAATCAATTTCAGCTTGCATCGATATTTATCCTATAAAATCTTTATTATTTAATCAATTTATATTGTCGAAAGTTTCATGATAGTCTTGAATAAGTCGATTTCGTATACGACAGGATTACATTTCAAGCACACAAAGGAAGTCATTTGTTTTGCGAATTTTATTAAATATTTTATGAATATTTTCACACTAATAATTGTTTTAAAGCAGGTACAAAGTTTTAATACATCCTCCTCTACTTCATTAAGTCGAGATACAATTTTCTCGGTATTGATGAATCGTTAGAGGCAAAGTGTTAATTAACATTTCCCCTACCTGTAAAATAACAGACTTTTACAGGATAAAAATTTCTATATACCATCATTTAAAAATTATTAAAATAATTTGTATAAAAATAATTTCTCTTTTTCATTTCTAACTGTACAATCGAATACTGACGTGACTATTTTAACATTTCAATAAATTCTACTATACAACAATATGTACATGGATGTATTATTATAAAAAATTGATGCTTAAATACTAATTCCATAAAATACAAAACAGTGTACACTCGAGTGACAATACTCGATTATTCTGACTCGAACATTCGGAAGATTTAATAAATAATAAGAGTAAGAAAAAAATTTAATTGTTAGACCGAACCAATTATTTTACTGCAGCGTTTAATATAAGAATGTAAGAAGACTCAGATGCCACTTTTTGAGACATTCCCTTCGACAACGAAGATTTGGCAGGCAAAACGACTGGAGTGGGATATTAGAATATTTAATGGACGAATAAGACTTTAAAATTATTTGCCAAGTCGTTCGGTCCCCTTTACTTGTTTATGACGCTTACATAAAATGTAAAAGTATAAACTTTAAAAAAATATAAATTTTGTTGTAATAAGATTTTTGATGTATATAAATTGACTACTAGAGTTCCTTTGGCATTAATTCCACTTTGAAAATTGTTTCTACTATATTTCAGTGACAGTCTACCTTTATTTAAGAGCTTTGACGAGCTTTTATTAAAAAAGAAAATAAATAAATAAAATCAAAATAAAATAAACATTTTTAAAACAATTTCTATGTTAAAATTAATCTACATTACATATTATACACGTCACAAGAAATTAAAATTATAATTGCAAGCGGTAGACTGTCACTCGAATAAAATCCCTTCGAAGAATAATCAGGCTCTTAACAAAAATTCTTGATGTAGTGATCGACGATAAAAACGATCCTTTCCGTCTTTTCTGGAGTTAATGTTACATGACGTTCCTCAGCTATAATATCATCTTGAGATTTATTCATTTCTAAAACAGTAAAATACACGAAATTAAAATGCTGAGCTTGTACAATAATAGTTGAAGGAAATAAGAAATACATATTTAAATGCAACCAAAATTCAAAACTTTTTGATTTTTAGGCACGACCGCTACAAGGAAGTGCCTTATATTTTCGCCAGAGCAGAAAAATTCGTGTATGTAAGATTTCTTTGTATACGCGATATCTCCTTTG
>JAWWEN010052437.1:0-10686 GCA_035582955.1 Sycophila texana | reverse complement strand
CAACTATCGGTCGACCAATCACAACGCGAGAAATAGCATCAACAATAAAAAGCCCATGGATTTTTTAAGAAGGGATATACGCAACTTCAAATTTCAATGTCACTTAATTTTATTTCATTCTGAACAAGATACAAGTGTAAACAGAAACAATGTCGTATTTAAAATGAGGTGAAAATTATGATTTTATTAAAGAGAAATTTTATAATTTTTTGTGGTTTTAGATGGTTGACTGGTGAGTGGGGTAAATGTAGTGTAAGCTGCGGTGGTGGCTCGAGAAGTCGCGCAGTTTTTTGCATTGAAGAGAATGGTAACGCTACTACTAAGGTGAGTTCATCTCTTTCTCCTAAAAAAAGAACAGAGTAAAATTTTACACTACCGTAAGAATAAGAATAGTAGTGCATTGAGAGACTAGTGAGAGAATAATTGATATAAAATAGAAATAGTAATTTTAAAATAATTTAATAGCTATATTTGATTACATATTAACCTAAATTTATATTGCTAACTAAATTAATATAATAATAAAAAACTATTTATTAAAATGAAACACAGAGAAACATTTATGAATATGTATTTCTAACAGCTTCCAGACTACAAGTGCAGCCTTACTTATAAACCGAAATACCAAGAGATTTGTAATGCCTTCTCTTGCCCTATGTGGGAAACAGGCTTATGGAGCGAGGTAAATTAAATATATTTTTTTAAATAATTTTTAATTTTCACCATTTATATATTTCATCGATTATAGAAAATCTTGTGAGTCTATTAATATCTTAAAATCTCTTCCGAAAGTTATCAGCAAAAAAAAATCTATTCGTCGGTACAGTGAATAATTAGTTGTATACTCAAACGATAAAGATACATTAAGCGATTTTAATTAACTTTATTAAAAATCTTAATAATAATTAAATGTAAATTAAAACCTTTTAAAAAGTTTAATTATAAAGGTTTACAAGAAGAACATGCGTGGTTTTTAATTATTATAATTACGAGCGACGAGTTAAAAATTTACTTGAAAAAAATCAATAGATTAATTCTTAACATTATCAAACTGTCACTGGCTAAAAACTAGGCTAAACTTTCAGTATACTTTGCACCTACTTAGATAAAATATCCGTAAATTGTCTTCTTTTAAAGTGAAGAGAAAATACAAAGAAAAGGCAGAGAGCAAACCTGTAAAAACTGAGAGTTTGTAAATAAAGATTAAGAAAATATGGGTCTTTAGAAGGTAAAGTGCGAGGGGATTAAAATCTCAGCGACCGATCCGATATAAAGCCTTGATAACTTGACTGGAAAACTTTTTTTCCGTCTTCGCGGTTACAATAAAAAGGAATGCGCCGGAGGGATCGACTGCCGGCGACCAAGTTGAAACGAAGTTTACTGAAAGTTCCGGAGAGAAAAATATTTGAATCACTCCCCGTTTTGAGAAGAGGCATTATATGGAACAATTCATTTGGTCGGTAATTTATTCACGATGATAAAATATTCCAAATTTAATGAACAAATCATTAATTATTATTTAACCCAATGATAGATAGATACCTAATAATAGATGCTTAATAAAATATTGTGAGAAAAGGTACAACACTGAAAAAAAAGGATTTTAACTGTTAACATTAATTTAAAAGCATGTCAAAGTCATCTATATTTACTTTAGCGGCATTAACATTTTCTTAATTATTTAAAAATCAAAACAAATTTTCCTCCATATTTTTGCAAAGATGATCTGAATCAGACGATTGAAAATTTGTTTTGATTTTTAAACAATTAAGAAAATGTCGATGCCGGTAAAGTCAATCCTTATAGATGACTTTGACATTCCGTTAAGGAGGAGCTGTTATTAAATATGATAACGGCGTTTTAGGACTTGGAAAAAAATGTTTATCCAATAATTTTCTAGCTTGACTATAAATAATTCCCAGAGAGTTAATTCTCAGCATTTCGAATCTATTGAACTGTCGTTTTATTGAATTAAGGTTTTATTTAATTGGCTTTAACTAGAAAAAAAGATTTTCTTTTGATTAATTTATATTCAGCTTGAAGGATCGTTACTGTGTAACTTTTGAATGTGGAAACACTTTTGCTTTTGAAAGAACAGAGAAGAAAGGTAATGATTTCGCTAGACAGAAGACTGAATAAGCCATAGAAGACAGAAATTGATAGACTTCTCTCTACCTCAACCCTAAGCAAATATTGAGCTAGGAGGAAGTCGTCTTCCCGAAACACTTGAGGGGAATACCTACCCTACATCCACTCTTCCTTATTTTATTTTTCTCCCTTGTTCCTTTTTCTTTTTTCTCCTTAACTGCGGCTCGTATTGTTTGACTTTCTCCAAAGTACTTTCGTAACTTAAGAAAATTTCACAAGATAAAAGGATTAATGATTCAATTTCTCTAAAATTGGTGCATAAAAAATCATAACAATTGTAAAAATAACTTTTGTTAGTTTTGAGGATTGATTGTCTCGAGTAATTTTAGTGAACAAAATACTTGTTAATGTTTCTTCAAAAAGTTTAAGAATTAGGCTAATTTACAGCATGCAAAATATTGAAGGCTGTAAAAATGTGGCTGGATAATTAAAAACGAAAAGAAGTATTTTTTTCAATTCTACATCCAGATAAAATGGTTATTTTTTTAGTGTTCAGTAAGTTGCGGTACAGGAGTGATGACACGAAGTGTCGAGTGTCGGGATGGTAACGGCCGCCTGTCAATCAACTGCGATCCAGTGCAGCGACCACGCACCGAAAAAGAATGCAGAGCACCGCAGAACAATGATTGCTCTAGGTGTAAGTTTCTTTTTTCTTTTTTTTTTTTTTAACACATTAAGATATTTTTAATTAAAAATAAATCTGATTGTGATTAAAAAAATATACCTTTCCTAAATATCAATGTAACCGTATAGAATCAATACAACAGCTATTTTTTTTTTTAAAGATGCTGACGAACTGTCCAGATCGTTAATGCAATCCTATCCAGCAGCATCAGTTCCGGAGAAACTTGTGGACCAAGCCATGCCCTCTCAGTCAACGTAAGACGAATCTTTTTTTACGTAATCTAAGGTTCATACAGTCTAGCAAAATATTGACGTCGCTCAAGTTTGTTGCCCGTTGCGTGTACACTTACAATAACAGAGTAAAAATTTACTCTGCAGCATTGAATATTTATGAATTCCTTTGGTCGATAAGTTCTCAAGAGACGAGTCTTTTTTATTTTCGCTTTAGATATTTGTTATTTCTTTTGGTATGGTTATACATCTCTAACATCTTTAACATACATTTTTCTTTTCTTATTCAAACCACTCATCTTTCTTTTAAGTTTCACTTGCAGCAATAAAGACTGATTTTATTTTTGAAAAACAATTGTATCGATGAAAATGCAATTCACATCCGTAAATTTTCGAGACGTAAAGCGATTTTTCTCTCAGAGATGCGTTTGTTGTACAAGGGTTCATTATCAAAAGATACTTGCCCTTTTGGATGGTTCGCAAGGGAGCCAACAAATTTAATGATCGCACGGGAAAATAGAAAGTAGAACAATGAAAAACGAGAGGCTTTGACCTGACGGAAATAAGTTCCAATAAGTGTAAATGGGGAAGAAATAAAGTAATGCACTGTGAAAGAAGGCGAGGCGCGTTCGGCTATCAACTATCGCGTGCGATGAAGAAACTGTCCGATCATTTTCGTCGTAAGCTCAGTCGCTGATATCTTTCCCTATAGTTTCAGTCGCACCGCGGCGTTGCAGAAGGAACGTTCCGAGGAATTTTAAATTATTTTACGAGCGATTCAATATGTTCGAAAATATTTAATGCGTTAGAATCATGCCGCAACATTGTTAAATCCTGGCAAAGTCGCGCCACCATGGTTAACTATACATCAAGATATCTATATGTATCCAGGGTCAGCTATATCTAAAAATGTCAAATCCCAATAAATGTCGAGTGAATTGGTGTTAAAGGGTCATTATTTATTTTCCGCAGGCGAATTCCTGATGCTCGCAATAATTTATACATAAAAATGTACCATCTGCAGAAATAATTGCATATAAAAAATTACAATTTAAATCAGCAAATTACGTAATCGCGAATCGTTAATTAATTCATGAATTTTTTATGACCCCTAAATGCTATTACGGCAGACAGAATTAAAACTGTCAATAATTGAAAAATAAATGAGAGAACGGTTTTGCATTGATATCAATACCTTAAAATGTATTCGCTTTTTATTCGTCCCACTGTGCACATTATGAATGCAATGAATATTCTCCTCAGATATGTAGTGGGCGAGTGGTCACCATGCAGCGTGACCTGCGGCGAGGGCATTAAACATCGCGAGGTTCACTGCAAGATACGTCTCGATTTTACTCGAGTAATCGCCAAGCTGGAAGACGACCAGTGCTTAGGCCCCAAGCCCATTGAGACTGAGAAGTGCATAATGGAGCCGTGCCATTTAATGGAGAACAGTCTTGCTTATAGAATTGATACCGTCGGCGACAGCAGCTACGCAGAATCTGGTCTCACTGATTCATTTAGGTCGTCCGTGTCCAGTGTAGGAGGCAGCGGAGTAGCCGGATCTGCAACTTCCGGCGCTGCCAACTACGAGAGTCACGTGAAAGTCGCGTCAGGTAGTTCTATCAAGACCTCTTACTCCTGGAAAGAGGTTGGCTACACGGATTGCAGCGCCACCTGCTTAGGAGGTAAGTCAACTACACATTAAGCATTGTGATTTTGTAATTAATTATTTGAGACAGGTAATTTTTGTCAACTGCTAAGAATGATCTCTAATTAATATCACAGTGCCCTCGAGTTCAGCTATAGGAATTAATAAGCAGAAGGGTTGTTAATGCTAATGAATTAATTCCAGTTTGACTGACGTTTTCTTTGGTTTTAAATAAAATCAGTTAATTTGTCGAATATTAATTGGCATATGTTCGGACTGATGTACATTTACAAATTATATTGAAAGGTATAATGATTCGTCGAAAGTGCGATAATCGTAATGTTCACGTGAATTGAAAATCAATTTTAATTATTTTAAAAGGGTATATGCCTTTTAGTAAATGTCGTTCCTTTTACGGGAAACGTTAAATATTGATTCACATTCATATCGCCATTTCTTTTTCTTTTTCCTTTTCAGGCATTCAAGATTTAATAATAAATTGTATAAGAGATGACACGGGAAAACCTGTGACGCCTTTGTTATGCTCAGCGGACAGTAAGCCGGAATCTAGAATAAGGGTTTGCAACGATCATCCATGCCCTCCAAGGTAATGAATGTACTATGCTGATAGTAGAAAGGATAATTAAAAAAAAATAAACATTTACCATCGTATTTAATCAAATAACATTAGAGAAATTAACGTAGAAAAATGTGCATTTTGAACATCAGCTTAGAAAAGAGAACAAATATTCTTTCCCCCTAGTCACAGCTAAATTTTTATAAATAAAGAAAAGAAATTTCTGTCATCCTTAGTTACAAGAAAAAATACTAGTCAACGTCTTGTCTCACCCAGAAAAGAGAAGCTTATTTTCTTTCCTTCTTATACAGTGTGTCATTATTGCCTTGATTCTATGAGTTTAAACATTCAAATACAATTTAAATATTTAATATTTTATATTTAATATTAACGCATGGTAACTTCTTAATTGAAATTTGGCGAACTCAAGTATTAAATGGCCATTACTAAAAATCAATATCATAGACAGTCTATTCTATCATTATTTAACTTCTTAATTAATTGAAATTTGGCGAAATCAAGTATTAAATGGCCATTACTAAAAATCAATATCATAGACAGTAATGTTTCACACATCAGCTATCCGGTCATTCGCGTAGCGACATCTAAAACAAATTAGCAGCATAAGGCAGCCCGGGAAGAAGTACAACAAATCCTGAGGTGAGCCGCCGGAAATTGACTGGACGTTTCGTTGTTTACAGATGGAACACGAGCGAATTTTCGCCTTGTATGAGTCCCTGCGGCCTCGGCATCCAAACTCGCGAGGTGACCTGTATTCACGAGGTGACGCGAGGCACTGGGAATACAGTGGCCGTGCCGAATCACATGTGTCCACAACCACCCCCGGTTGACCGGCAGTACTGCAACGTCTGGGATTGCCCGGTCGAGTGGCACATCGGCGAGTGGGGCAAGGTAACAGAGAGGCTCCTCGCTATTTTCCCACTCGCAAATTTCCCTCGTTTCGGTACAAGTATCTGTGCATCTAAACTGAAGGAGGCAATTAAAACTTACGAGACACATTCATACGTAAAGTTCGTTTTAGGAATTGCGTATAGTTGAATATTTTATCAATAAAATGCAGAATCTCGTAGACTTTTATCATACCGGTGCAAAATGTAATAGTGTAATTCTGTTGCGCTTGTAGTATTCTAGCACAGGCATTATTCTATTAAATTTCGGTGGACGTACATGGTACAACTTCGACCGCGTACGGCGAGATAGTTGATCATACGAAATTTCCACAGAACGGCGAATTTCTCACAAAAGACCAGTCGTCGCCTCTCGTTAGCTTATCGAATTATTTTAGGTTACACAGTTATTTAATCAACTATAGCAGAATCCATCGCGCTTCGTATGCTCGTTTTTTCCTACTCAATATAAAATTCAGAAAAATAATCAAAAATCAACAAGCAATTTGCATTTTCAGAGACGGCTTCTTTTTATTTAGATTGATTTTCCCTCGAAAAATGTAATTATTCGCAATACAAATAACGAGTTACGAAGAACTCTAAGTTTTGAGGCAAGAAATACGATATTTATTTAATCCCAGTTCGAAAAGTGCCATTTCGGAGTCCGAGTTAGGAAAGGTGCTACCACCAATAATAATTTTTGCAATCGAGGCTCCCTATTCTAATCAATTTTATTCGATTACTCATACAAAAAGACAACTTTCTGATAAGAAATGATCGCTCGGAAACCGTGCAAAGGGGTTGAAACGGCTGATTTTCGTTAGCAGGACCACCCTCGATATTTACAAAATCTATAATAACTATTTTTGCAGTCGAGGCTCCCTATTATAACCAATTTTATTCGATTACTCATAAAAAAAGACAACTTTCTGATAAAAAATAATCGCTCGGAAACCGTGCAAAGGGGTTCAATCGGCTGATTTTCGTTAGCAGGACCACCCTCGATATCTACAAAATCTATAATAACTATTTTTGCAGTCAAAAATAGTTATTAAAGATTTCGTAAATATCGAGGGTGGTCCTGCTACCGACAATCAGCCGTTTCAACCCCTTTTTTTATGAGTAATCGAATAAAATTGATTAGAATAGGGAGCCTCGACTGCAAAAATTATTATTGGTGATGGCACCTTTCCCAACTCTCGGACTCCGAGATGGCACCTTTTCTAACTGGATTCCGAGGTGGCACCTTCTTGCTCCAGACCGACGATATGTCAGTATAGCAACCGA
This sequence comes from Sycophila texana, assembly GCA_035582955.1. Taxonomy (NCBI): domain Eukaryota; kingdom Metazoa; phylum Arthropoda; class Insecta; order Hymenoptera; family Eurytomidae; genus Sycophila; species Sycophila texana. The sequence goes on along the minus strand of JAWWEN010052437.1, from coordinate 3,260 downwards.
AGTGCTCAGTTGACTTTGATTGTAAGTATAGAACGTATATTGTAAGTATAGAAAGTAAGAATCGCCTTAAAAGGCAATTTGATTGGCGCATGGGCATATTCGGTTAAATGGCGCTGAAATTAAAAATTTAACCTCAAAAATTTTAAATACCACCTAAAAAAAGTAAACGCGCGCAGCGCGTTAGATTTTGCTAGTCTCCATTAAAAAATTCATCAGTGAATATACCTTAACATGTTTAAAGAGAAAAAAATATCCTCAAAAGTCTTAAAACGTCAGGAATGAATGAACAAAAAAAAAAGTTAAAGAATCATCATAAAAAATACAATTAACAAGTGGGTCAAATGTGCACCTTAAATCAATCACCCACGCCATGCCGCCATCAAAGAAAGAAAAGCCAATAATCGCGCGTCGGCGTCGTCACCATTTCATCTCGCCTGGAAATTATAATCAGCACTTGAGGCCTGTACGAAATCAAGTATTCCGGGGGGGAGGGGGGGGGGGGGATACAATGCCGTGACGCCAATTAGGCCCTCGCTCCGCTCGGTCGCGTTTCGTTTTCAGCGTGAGCCAGACATGCGTATCTAGACGCGCTCATTAACGCGATCCCGTGTCCTCACAAAAGAACCCAAGTCTTATCCAGCCGCAGCGCCGTCGTCGAATCCCGCAACGAGGACACTCACCCCTCGAAGTTATATACCCGCGGGGTCCTTGCGGCGACGTTATCCTCTCGACGCGTCCAGGGCGCGTCGAGGAAGACGTTAAAGTTCCTCATCTGCGCCACTTTTATCGTCCGCTGTGACTCGAAAAGTTGACGTGGGCTTGATCCCCCATTCCGCGGGAAATTGGCGCCAGGTTCGTTTAAGCGACTTGTCGTTTCTTTTTTTTTTTTACGAAAGTTAAGATATAAGGGTTATAAATGAATTATTTTGTTAAAGTAGATTTACGCGCACTCGCGGAAATCCTTGCAGCGCATGGAGGCTTAAAGTTTTAACGAAGTCGTTAGTGTTGCGCCGTCCTTTCTTTTTTTTGTCTTTCGGCGGCGAGATAATTTTAGAGTTGAAGAGTAATTGGGACTTGGGGTCGGGAGTTTAAGCCGTCCGAGGAATGAAACCTTACCTCAAGATTAAGACGAGATATTTTACAAATTGGCTCGGTGTTTAATCGGGTAGTTATTAAAAAATTGACTTCAGCCGGCGAGTTTTGTAATTTATTAGCAAAACTATAAAATTGCTTCGTTTAAAGCAAGAAAGTTCGAAGGGATCTGATCGAAGAATGTACGGGCAGGATAATTTTTTACTGGGACGGTAACAATATCGTTATCGGGGCAGAACTTTATTGAACTTCCTTGCGATATTCCGCCAGTCAGCTCGGAAAGTTGCGAGCGAATTAATGCGAGATACCCGATGAACCAGAAAAAATGACACTGCGCCGTGTAACCTCTAATCTCGCGGAAAATTCACCCACTAACTAAATCCCTCGCAAGGCCAAACAAAAAATTTTTGTTTCAAAATATGCAACCATTCATTTCCGCCTGAACGCGCGAAAAATTTATTCGTCAACTCAACTCTTTCTCGATCCCGGCCCCATTGTGAATGCAAGGAAACTTCGGCTGCGCGCGCACCGTAAAAACTTTCCGTCGCACGCGCTGGTGAATTACGACGACGCGTCGGCTTGATCGTCCCCGACGTCGCGCCGGTAAACAGGCATCGATGTAAATTCGATCGACGAGCGAGAGTCGCTGCTTAAAAAACGCCTCGACGATATAGACGTACATTGGGGTGCGCCCGATTCCGAAGAGCCGGAGATACCGCGTGGTGCCTTGGCCTCCGGTGTTCGCGAGACGCATTGGTTTCCGAAGCTGAACTTTTGGGTGGCGAAAAAAAAAACTTCGATATTGGATCCCTTATACTGAGGCATAAAAAGTTTTTATTGGATAAGTGGAAAATGAGAAATTGGTTCATTCATGATCGTTAAAATTATTACGAACTTTCTCGGATGCCGCTGCTCTGGGTTATCTTTTATAGCGGCGATATACGATATTTTGCTGGATTACTGCGCGAAAAATATATACGAAAGAAACTGGAGCTTTGAAGTGTGCAACTTATTGAGTTTTATCTGAATAAGTGACCCTACAGAGGCTTATTTTATCTCCACTCTCTGGCGAAGAATCCCCAAGTTATAATAAAAAAAAAATATTACGCAAGGAAAATGATAATTTTATGCATTGAAGTAGATCAAAAATGAGGTATATAAACTGATTTTTTTTTCTATTTGAAGTAGAATTGAAAACTTTTTAAAGCATTATTTACTCATGCAAATTTATTTATTTCCGTTACTGTGATTCTCAAATAAATCGTACACATAGTTTTTCCTTTGCACCTAATTTCATATAACATATCATTAATAAATAAAACTTAAATATACACGACGTTAATAATTAATTAATGAAATAAAAAAAGATGAAATATCTCTCAAAACAGCTATCGACTGCCCTAAAAAGAAAGCACAACGGCAGTGCAGTAACGTGGGCAAACAGCTACTTAGCGTGAATAAAAGAGAAAGCCCGACCGAGCACTTAGCGGCGCAAACGGTAAGGTAACTCCTTAATAATTTCATCGACAAGCTACAGCGGAGCTGCCGACCTTGGACGCACCGTGCCGCCCATGCAGCCGGTACGGGAGTGAGAGAGACCCGTCCACGCTCGCGCGAACTTTTGGGCGGCGCGCCGCAGCGACCGAGCTACTTATCCCACGGCGGCCGCAATAAATTGCGCGCCCGGGCGCTTGAGAAGGGTGGAAAAAAGGAGGAGCGTCACGCAGAGGAGAGGCGGACGAGATCCGAGTTTTCTTCGCGTTTTTCCCGCGGGACACACGCCGCCGCCGTGCGTCCTCGAGACCCGAAATAATTCATCGCCACAGAGCCTCGCGTACGAGTGGTATGCGTGGGTGGGCGAGCGTATACGGAGCGGCGTAATGGAATGTTTCGCCACTCCACCCTCGCTCTTTTTCCGCGGATTGCGGCTGTCTGGCGCGCGCCTGGCTGGTTTGAGACGCAGTCGGATCAGCGGAATTAGCCTACGCTCGACGGCTACACGCGGGCGACATTTATTTCGCGCGGAGGGCGTTTTGTTTATCCAGTGGTTACACGCCGTTTTGTACAGAAAAGAATACTGGAGTTAGTTCTTTAAGGACGTTCTCCGGCAAATCAAATTTCTTACAATTTTTTTTAAATTAACAGGAAATGTTCTTTAAAGTATCCTT
>JAWWEN010052436.1:0-10687 GCA_035582955.1 Sycophila texana | reverse complement strand
GTGTCGATTATTTTTTGATATTCTAACTGACACAGTTCATGAAATTTGATTTTTTTTTTTGTTCTTCCCAATTCAGAAATATCAGTAAATAATTATTGCTAATGTTTTTTTCTCTAAAAAGTGATGAGAAGGAGAGGGAGACAAACTTTCGCTCAGTGAAGACAAACATCGGTTACTTAATTACTAATTTATTTATCAGGCTACAAACATGAAATCAGTCTCCTCGACCCTTAATTAAGCAAGAAAACTATCAAACGCCAGTATATCAGAAAAGGTACAATTATTTACAATTAAATAATATTACATGCAATTATATTTTTATTATAATATTTACACCCTACCTACAGATAAATATTAGCAGCCTAGCAGTGACGCAGGCACCGCGGTGAAACTGAAAGTGCGCAAAATATTGAAGCGAACGTCAAGATCCCTGAAAATCTTTTGATTTGATGGTGGAAAAGCGACTTTCTCGTTCATTGTTTTCGTCGTACGAGGATGCCCTGTGCGTCATGTGCGCACCATGAGGTCTCGTTTCCCCATCGCTCGGGGAAAAGATTCCACATCTGGCGATACGCTACGCACGAGGCCGTAACGCTTCAGCTTTTATACCTGCGCTGCGATAAGGCACTTAACACGGCACGCAGCTCCGAATCGCTTGAACCAGCTTCAAGCTATTTATTTAAGAATAATATACAAACTAATTTGAGTTTAATATACATACATTGTTTCGATGCAGCTCGAAATTTTTTATTTAATTCGGAGTATTTTAATTGTCTGTTGATGTGGGAAGACCGGCAATCGATTTTATTACACAAATATTAACGATTATTTAATTTAATTCTTTTTTTTAATTCAGAACTTGTGTCGATCGACGCAGTTTTACTCGCTATTACGAGGTAAATTGATCTAAAAGCGCTTCTATTAATTAAAAATATGAAGGTACCATAATTAGCCAATTCAAATCTGCATAAAATTTGAGAGGCCAAAAAATAAACGATGATTTGTTTACTTAATATGAAAAGTTAGAGAACGTTCCATAAAAAATGAGTTGTCCATTGTCAATAAGAAAAAGAAAATTAACATCTAAAAAGAAATAGATATAATCACATCGCTTTCTGCATATTGTAAATTTTCATAAAAAGGAAAACAGTACTCTATTCGGGAAACGCCGACAAAAATTGAAAGAATTATTGTGAAAAATCTTTTGCGCAATTGAGTTTCAAGTCAAGTTTTTGTGCGTGTATTTTTTGTTTATTTATTTTTTCATTTAAAAATGATTTTAGCTTGTTTAAAATATTTAAATAAATGTACTTCGAAACTCGACACATCTTGTAACATATGGACTTCAAAACACAAAGTTTTTCGTTATAAATCAATTGATAACTATTGGTTCCCTATGAAATTAGAAAAACGATAAAACCAATCGATCTCTCGTATACTCTAACATTTGTGTAATAAAAAAAAAAAAGAATAAATAAATGCAGATAAAAACGCAATGGATTCAAACACGTGCGCCTTGATAACATAAAAGCACGCGCGCGCACTTCAACAATAATAAAAAAAAAAGAAGTATCTCCGCGGAAAGTGCTCGGTGAGCAGTGGCTCGATCCGTTCGGCGGACAACTCGCTCGCCGAGACTCCTATCCGCTGATATTTTTTCGAGCGCCCATAGCACCACGTGAAAAGTTATCGCTCCGTGGCCAGAGGCCGTAGAAGGCGGCGGCGCATTTTCCAGGGGGAATGGAGGTCAGTGGGCGCGCGCGTCAGAGTGAAAGGCCAAAGCCCCGAGCGCACATTTCTAAGCAGACCAAAAGCAGAACTCAAGTCCTTGGGACGTGTTTCCTATGGTCGCGATTTTCATTCGATTTGCAGCCGGCGAAGGAGATCCACTACTAAACTCCGATCCCTTCTTGGCGTTTTCCACGCGCGTATAATCGAAAAATTATCAGCCTAATTCTGTATAGGCGCATATAGACTGTATTCGTCTTAGAAAATAATTCGTTAATTTCCATGTGGCTGGTCTATAAGATTTTGTTCGCGATCAATCTTGCGCTTAAAATTAATTATAATTTCATTGTCGACGATAACGTCGTTGGTTATCGTGTTTACGTGGATATGGCAGAGGGACGTGTACAGTATACAATTGAGTTATTTTACGCAGCGTTGCGCCTTTAGTCTACGCTTGCCTCTGGAAATTCTGCAAAATGCGATGTATACGATTAATTTCGTATTAGTTTACTTGTAGGTATAAATATTTCAAGTGGAAGTATATTATAGACTCAATAAGTTGAAAAAAAAGTGTAATTATACGTTGATAATAGTCGCAAGAAATACTTTTATAGTATCTTATGCAGAGAGTGGCCTATTTATTCCACTAAAAATTCTATGACATTTAATTTTGTCTCTTTCTACGAAAACTTGCAATCTGTCGCACTTTCACATTTTGTACCGAGCCACTTTGTCGTTGCAACATTTGCTTCGAACCTGCTTATAACTAATCGTAGATCATCGGCTCATTATTCAATATTACAATAAAAATCTTTTAAAACACTATACATTTTTTAATACAAATTCTCAATCGCATGTTGAGAAACATAATAACATTTACAAAGAGACACAGTTCTATCAACAGTGCGTCGCGCATTGTCAATTCGTCGCTCAGTGAAATGAAAAAAATTTTTAAATAAAAATATACAATGGGCTCCAGACTAGTTGTTTTGCAATGAACACTGCAAAAGTTTTAACTATACTTACAAAATAAATAAAAAAAATCTCTTTGAACCGTGCGCTGCTGACGACGCGCGCAAAGTTCTTTGACCAAGTGTTACGAAAACGTGCGCAAAAAAAGCTAATACGATTCATGAATCTGAGCTTGCGAGTTGAATAGACAAAAACATAAACAGTGAATCATCAAGCAAGAACTTGGCAGATAACGTTGCAAACGACGGGAAGCGCAAACAAGAATACGTCGCAGTTTGAGGCAGGTATAAAAATTACTTCGTAGCTCGGCGGCCACTATAGAGAGCGAAAGTGAAAAATATACCTATATACACGTGCATATGCCTTGGAAATGTCATTAAAATCTGTTTACTAAACTTTGCAAAGCATTATTTTTTTTTTTTATACAAATATTTTCTTATTTTATTTTGTTTTATTTAAGCATTATAAGCAATAAAAAAATTGATAAAGAAAAAAAAATAAAAATAATGAAATTTAATAGAACTACGTCTGAGTTCATCCATAACATTATTGATAATTAAACTGTAATAAAGTTACTAACGTAAAATTTTTTTTTAATATAATATCGTTAGAATTTTATCGATAATATAATTTGTGCTTTCAAATTAAAGATTTTTATTTCCGAACGATATTGTAATTTGGTGAAGCAGAAATAATGTCGGAATATGATGCAGTCGCGAGAATTGAATGCGAAGCTTTTCGCTCATTCTAGATTTAAAAAATGGCATCTCTGTGCGGTACAATACCTTGGAAAATATTTCTTGAATTCATCGTTGCACAATGCATCCTTCATGAAGCAAAATAAAGCCAGTAACATAATGTATAATATTTATATTGGAATTTATTCATATTGATATTTTTAATTTAAAATTAATATTATGAAATCGCGTAAAGCCTGCAAACTTTTTTTATTCACTTTATAACTTTCTAAAAACAATTTTTCTAACATCTTCAGACATCAGTAGATTCATAATTCAGTCTGCTACGAGGTTCGAAATATATGCTTTCCCGCGCTTTCAACATCTCGCCGCCTTGGATGGTCTTATTCAATTTCTTGTCAATTCTCTGCCCTATCCGGTCGATCAGTAACTTCATTGCACCTCGAAATATAAGGAATATTTCAGAATTGCATGAAACGCGAGTTTTACTAACGCTAATAAACAAAAATTCTGCTGTTTTTTTTTCTTAAATTATTATCAGCCGTAATTTATTTATTTTATTTTATGTTTTTTTGTTTTCATTTTACAGTTGCATATATAAAATACTGCCATAAATTAATTAATGGATCGCTCGATGAATATCAGTGATAAAGTAGATTTTTAGCTTTACTCTTAAATTTAGATATGGTTAAATTTTTATATGTTATGTATTTATAATACTACTTCACACAAACGTCGTGACATGAACTCTGCGTGTACGTACAACAATGGTACTTCTCCGAGTAATAATAAATTGAGCGCAGAAAATCTTCGGAAGCGAAGAGATCGCGCACGACGTAAGCTAATAAAATTTCGTTTTATAAACTTGATTAAACAACTCCTCCGTCTTTCCCGGCATCCGTCAAAGACTTCATTTGATCCTTATTAAATTTTCTGATTTCATTAATTTCAATTTTCTTTGTTAAGTCGGCCGAAGCATTTTCAAGAAAACGAAGCAACGAAATAGCGGCATCCAAGATCTGAATTCTTCGATGGCACTGCCGGGATTACTTGCGTTCAGCTACGGGGGTGCGAATGGAGGGAGTGGATAAGTATACATCGATGCAGCTCGCAAGCATCGCGTCTGGAAACGCATCCCCTCCCTTACACGATGCGTAAAAAGGGCCTATAAAACTGCGATGCCGCGCGCATCTCTGCGATCGGTCGGGTACACTTTCCAGTAGTCGATCATGTATACGGGGGTGGCAGTGCAGTACTTGCAGTTCATCGACACTCACGGTTGATCGAACGTATAACTTTTATTGCGGTGTTAGACAAGCGGATTCGAATTTGGCGGCAAAGTGAGCCGACAATCTACTCCTCCACGTGCTTTAGCGGTCAGCGCGCGAAGAATGGCTTTTGTGCATATTAATATTAATATTATTGTGCGATCACATTGCGGAACTGAATCGGCACCAGGCTCGGTGTAAAGTATTTTCGTCCTATAATGTATTTTCGATGATTGGCGCACGCTGACAATTGGGAAATCATCTAATGGAAGATTTATTAGGTGGATATATTTATTCGCTACTTTCTTATTTTCTTCAATATCACTGTATCTAACAGAAAAGAACTGTAATTAATATAATTTACGATTAAATAAATTTGTTTTGCGTATAGTTATTTATAAATTTCAAAATGTTTTATTTATTTTACGAATCTTTTGTAAAGGCAACTTTCATTCTTGTATCTTTCACGACAGTGTATCTCCTTGTAAAAATGTACATTTCATTTTTACATCGTTATGAAGATAATCTTCGAGAAACTGAAAATGTTTATCACGGACACTCATTTCAACAGTGCGTATAATAGCTCCAAACTTTTTATTTCATTCGTATAAACAAGTACATAGTAATTTAATGTATATAGTCACAAATCGATGTTTGAGATGTATACACTGTGTTAATGTTAATTAAGGAAGAAAAGAAAATATTTGGACAAATAATTTATAAATGAACTCGATATAAAAAGTGCTTAGTGTTCTCGTATTTGTATTGTTCGGATAGGTCATGAAAATGTTCTATTTAAACAATAACAATAAATGTATTTATCTGAGCACGGTATTAAGTGAAACAATTAATTAGTGTTCCTTTTCAATATTTAAATAGTGTCAAAATCAGCTGTTTTTTGAGAAGAAAAAAGTTGTCGTGTGGTTAAATTATAAAATAATAGATAAACAGTAAAAGTGGACGATCATTAATAAATAATTTAAGTAATGGTTTACTTATTAAATGTACATGTCTTGATATCTATAATATCTATGCGGTGTTTTTCGCGTCGTAAATTTCTTTTCACAGAAATTAACTTTGAATATATGGAAAAAAATTTGATAAATTTCTTATGATTAAAAAAGTTGGAAAATAATTAGTTTTTATTAGTTTTTATTAGTTTTTCTGGACATCAATATATAATTTATTATTAGACATTGATAGTGCGCGCACAACTGAAGATATTTCCTACATAGAATTACGAAGTATACAAAAAAAAATTAGAATTCAAATTAATTAATCTATTAAAGCTACCGGTGATGTGAGAACAATAATTAATTTTTTTATTGATTTATTCGTGCAAGAGCCTTAAAGCACATATGTATTTAATAATAAACAGTTTATCTGTAAAATAAAAATTTTAACTGTAATCTTTTTTCAAAAACTTTTTCACTTCTTAACGAATATGTGGCTTTTTTAATACTGGATTAATCAATAAATCTTTAGTGCATTATAAACAAAAAAATTAAATACTGTTTGGTTAATATTCTATAAGTTCATTCATAGTTGTTATCATTGGAAATAAAAAAATATAGTTTCTCGTGTATCTTTTTTTAAAATAATTGCAATAGCCCCACACCAAAATCATTGAATATCATGTTTAAACATCCAGCAGAAGTGTGTCGCGAGATGATGAGCAACAAGTGCGTGATGATCCAATGTAAATGTACACTGAAAACTAGTCCAAGACACCTCAATCCTACAAACAAAGAAAGACGCATTATTAGGGAGTACCTGCCTCGAAGAAACATCGACGAAAGAAAAGACTTACCTAGAAACAGATGGGAAAAAATTTGGGGTAATTCCCGCACGGTACTACACCGACTACGACGTACCGCGCGGAGTGTTTCAAAAAGGGTGTCCGAGTTGCTAAATCGCAGCAGAGTAGGGAATCCGAAAGTAGAAGAAGAAGAAGACACAGTGGAAGAGAGCACATGGTCACTCGTTCCGTCTTTCAGTCTTAACAGTCTCGCCGCGCATCGGAGAACGTGGTGGTGGCAGCTGCGGCGATAGACATTCCCAACTACTCTCCGGCCGCTCAGTAGCTCCGAGTCGGCCGTCCGCACCACTACGCGCCGTCAGTGCTTGGAGACTCGCCACTGGTGCTCCTCTGCACCACTCTCCTCTCGTACACAACCTACAGTGTGAGTTCCCCCCATTACCTCTCGTTTTCGCACGTCTCGCTATGACCTTTAAATCGCCTCCCAAAAACACAACAAGTATACCCGCACACGTATAACGTTCATAACACCTGCGACCGTCGCGTGCTCCCCGAATTAAAAGAAGCATTCGCACTATAGAAATATACCGGAGCGGTGCGTGCGCAGCTCGTAAACAAAAACACACCTACACAGTCGAGAAATTCGCATATAACGAAGCTCGCTATGGGCGCGGGCGAGCGTGGGCGTGCTGCTGCTCCGCCGAAAGCCTCGAGCGTGCGCGAAGCGAGCGTCACGTGTGCGTGCCATTCGCACGCGCACAAAGGCCGCGGCTCACTCGCACACTCGCCGCGAGCTCTCCGCGCGTCGTCACTCTTTTTCGGATCGAAACGGGGCCCCGTCGCGCGCGATAGGTATCTTATGCTAGACCTTCGCCCGCAGCGCGTTTTGGAGAACAAAGGGCCGAGGCGAGCGCCCAACGGGTAGTATTTTATATAGTAAGTATGTCCTCCTCGCGGAGCACCTCCGGAAGGAGGTAAATAAAGGGTAGACCAGCGTCGAAGTGTCGCAGTAGTCCTCCTAACCTACTCGTATAGTAGCTCTCGCTTTCCTACGGCCGTCGGGCGCATTTTAAATAGAAAAGTGTAATGTAATACTCGGATGCCGTGCTGTCGACGTAAAAGGCCTCGTGCACCGGGAGCACGGAGCTGCGCCGCGTCGTAGCAGCGCCCATTATGCACGCTTGCCAAGTGCTGCCGAGCGACGAGGATCGAGGGGAATTTCGCTGGAGAGTGCAGTGCAGCGGAGCCGACGACAGTCCTGCAGCGAATTTCCAGGCAGGTCTTGTGCAGTGACAGCGAGCGGCGTCCCTTCCCTCCCGCCCCTTCGCCCCGTCCTCTCTCCCTCCCCGGGCGGCTCTTGTATTCTAGTATACGCTGAAACGTGCACCTTTGTGAGGAGAAAAAGAAACGCCATATATACCGCCGCTCGTTTCGCATTGATTTTTGTAATCGCGTTCGGCTGGAGGTTCTGACGGTGTCTGCTCGAGCCTTGTTTGTGTGTATGTGCACTCGTCGTTGGATCATCGATTCGGTGCTGCATCGATCGAGCTGGATTGACGCGGAGCCTTGCCCGGCGCGGGTGGGAGGGGGTCGAGGAGTGCGTGGTCAAGTGCGAAACGTCAAAATCAACTGTGGACTGATCCACCGAGTGCGATAAGATCGAGCGACCACCTCCCAGCACGGCACATTTAGTACGGAAATGCGCATCTGCCTCGCGATTAGATTAGCGACTTGACGACGACGACGACGGGCTCGTCGTGCTATTCGCTTTGGTTTCCGCTGTTTTTTTTCGCGACACTGTGCCTCGGTGGTGTTTGTTTGTATACTGTAATTGTTTGTGAAGCAGAACAGCCGTGACGTGAGTGCTTTTTTTTTATTTTAATCGTGCTTTGAGTGTATATGTATAGAGTGGTTAAACAATTGTGGACAGCTGAGCGACGACTCCATTTTTTTTCAGCCGGAAATGATCATTTTTTTTTTTTTTTTTATTACATTCGATTGATTTGGAAGATAGCTAGGCTAAACTAGTGTTTATTATTTATTTTTTTTGTTCGCAAAGTTTGCCAGTGAGTTATGCGTTTTTGGGTAAATATCATAAAAGTTGGATAATATTAAATGTGACGCCTGTTAAATGAGCGCCAAGGGCGCTTTTATTCAAATCTTATGTAATGCATTGATTATATTTTTGATTTGTCAAATTTGAGCCTAAAAAAGACGCGGAGAGTAATTTTCTATCTCTCTCTAATTGTGCATATATTAATGTAAATGATTTTCGTCGAAGGTCATTAAATCTACGCATTCAAGTTTTTATAGGTAATCTTAAAATTATACGGCTTACCTTCACCGTTCCGTTTCCAAGTAATAGGACTAGAATTATGCATTAAAAAATGCGAAAATATAGATACTTTTTTTTTTAAATTTGAATAATTATCAAAAACCGACGATCCAAATTTATATTTACAAAATATTTTCTTTCCTGATTGAATAACGGGCACCGAAATAACGTTTAATCATTAAATTATTATAAATTAATAAAATATTGAACACAATATCAACAACAACAACTATCAGAATAATAACGATGACATAATTAGTGTGAATATTAATATATTATTATTATTATTATTATTAGCATAGTAATGTTGTAATATTAATAAATAATAATAATAATAATAATAATAATAATAATAATAATAATAATAATAATGCGAAGGTGGAATGTTAACTTAAAGTAAAAGGTAAATTAAAAATTAAGATTCATTATGAAAATATTAACGCCGGTCGGTCGCGAGGTGAACAGGTCATGCGACTACCGACTCGAATAGACCTTTTACCGGTCGCGCGAGCGAATTGCACAAAAATTTGCAATCCTCGTTTCTCGCAAAGTCGCAACGCAAAGCAATGATTCAGTGATATCCAACTTCGCAGTTGATTGAAATCGCACGCGACGCAGTAACTTCGCTAAGTCCAAGAGGCCAACTTGCACGGATAAAAAAATAAACTGAATCATGAAAATTAAAATAAATAAATAAATAAAACAATAGGATAGAGTAATTTGCATGTACAATTTGCGCGTCGTCGCGATTATTAACCATGCAGGCTCGACGTCGCGTCACTAACGATTGGCTCCCCACTGCGGGTGACTGCACACATGTGCGCCTCTCAGCCGCGTGACATCGAGGCGCGTGCTAAGTAATAGTGCGTCTTTCCGCTTTATCACCTCGAGTTGTGCGCCTCTGGGGGTAGGTTTTTTTCCTTTTTTTTTTTATCTCCTGCGGTTTCCCGTCAACCTCCTCGAGGCGGCGATTCTTTCAGTGGGAAAACAGCCGAGCGCAGGTCACACGCAACACTCTTGTTTAAATAAAAATCATAGTTAAACCACATGTACAAACCGCATGACCCAAAAACACATTTCCTGTTTTTAAGTGCAAAACTCATTGCAGAAAATATAATATGTAGTCAGAAAATTGCATCAACTTTGTATTCGTAATTTTGGCTAAAAGAAAACCGGAATTTTTCCTGGTAATCGATAACAAGATGTACATAAACTTTGAGTTTAAATTATGACACGAAACGTACAAAAGAAATTACACGTGCAATGTATAAGTATGAACACATTAAATGCCTTTCCTCATAGATAATGATAAAAAAAAAACTCGATTTAACACAATTTTTTATTTTAACAGCCGCGCAACCGATAGTTTCGCTTTAGCCCTCGGTCCGCGATTATTCGTGCGACTGTGCAGTAATTGCTTTTCGATTAATTTTATCGCCGAATTGATTACTAAATGAATTGCGGTCGTTCGCCGGGCGCTGCGTTTAATTGTTCTACGTAGAATTTTGAAATGCCGGCGTTTCCGCATTAGGATTTCATTGATTAACGCTGCTTGACCATCGATTCCTACACTCATTCATTAAAATCCGTTGTCATCAGCAGCAGATGACATTCAATTAATTCTCTTCCATCGCTATTAATCGTTTATTTTTTATTTATTGTTTTTTTTTTCGCGCCATCGGGAAAAATCGGTAAGAAAGATAGCCACGAGTCTCGCAAGCAACAATTAAGGGCAATATATTAGGGGTGCTTGTTTATTTATACAAACTATTAGAAAATAATGTTGTAGAAATGTTAATGTATTCATATTTAATAATAATGTGCACTTTAAGTCATCTATTTTATGGTGAAAACACAAAATAAGAAAGATTACAATTTTAAAGAAGTATATATAGGTATACTGTTTGCATAGTAAATATATTATTTT
>JAWWEN010052435.1:0-10687 GCA_035582955.1 Sycophila texana | reverse complement strand
TAGCGAGCCGAAAGTACAAACTCCCGATGGGGCGCCGGGAGGGAAATTGAACTTTCGGCGAGCGTGTGGTGAAAAAACTATTTTAAAGAACATAAAATGATCTTATTTTATTAGTTTTTGCAATGAAATTTTTAGGATTTTTATTTTCTTTTTTTATACATCAAAAACTTGAAAAAAAAACTTATAACTCGGCAACTAAAAATTTGAAAAAAATCGTGTTAACAGAATATTATAAATGTCAAGTCATTTTATAATGTGAAATTCTGAGAGAAAATAAAAAAACTATGTTCCCGACAAAATCAGGAAATCACGCGAGAAAAAGTATAACAACCGAATAAAATACTCATTTCTTACTGGATTAAGTAATTTATTTCTTTTTAGCAAAATAACGACTATTCGAGCTGATCGTTTCTCAACAACTGAACTAATAATACACTCCTTGATAACCATGTTCACGTTTTTAAATAAATAGATATAAGTGTTGTTCAAATAACAATTGCTTGACACTACCTATTGAAACGCACTGAATTCTCATTCTCAATATATGTTAAATCGTATCTGTAACAAACTAAAATTATATATACATACCATAAAATTATATAAACCCTGCTAACTGCATTCAGAGAAATATCTACAAATGTTACAAGATAAACAAATTCTATTAGTTCCAGTCTTCTTTTATTTTAAGTTACGGAGCATAATAAAAAAATTAGGGGACTTTTTTCTAAATATAGGGGAAATGTGCATTTGTAGTATTGTTAAATACTGGAAATCTAAGTCGTATAAACACGTAGTGTAAAAATGAAACATAAAGTAGGGGAGACTCGGGCAAAACGGACATGGCGGGCAAAACGGACTTTAGCTATATTTTGTGTTTACTTTCTAGCGTACAAATTCCAATCGTACAAACACATTGTAAAAGTTGTTCCTAAGTAATTTTCAGTACCTCTGCACAGCTCGAAGGGCTAACATCGTCCAAGAATACAAATAATGATTTTCGAAGGTTTTCTTACGATTTAGTCAAGATAAGAAAGTTCTAATCTATTTTATCTCAACCATAAAATTACATTGAAAATATATTGGAGGTCCTGAATTTGGCAGTATTTAACTAAATAAATTCATTAAATATGCTATCGATGATAATTACAATTTTTATTTAAAAAAATTGTGATTATACCTACTCCGGGCAAAACGGACCCAGGCAAAACGACTTGTACTGAGTGTATCCCCACTGAGGACTGGATATAGTGCAATGAGTGTAGTAAGTGGGCACATGATAATTGCACTTCTTATAAAGGAATTGTAGTTTTTTTGTGAAGACTATGATGATTAACTTATTTTTAGATAGGTGTCCGTTTTGCCCGACAACTTTTTTGTGCCGGGCAAAAGGGACATCTATTAATAATGACCTGTCATTTATTTAAAAAAAATTATTTACAAAAGTTATTTAGATTTATTTGTACATTTATATGTTTAATTTGAAATGCCATAAAAATTTTATTTATTTGTTATTATTTAATCTATTTTGTTATCTGTTTTTCCTTAAGGGGTCCGTCTTGCCCGCACTTTCCCTACGATGCAATTAGAGACTTATTAAATTAAAATATCTTTATATTGCTTCAAAACTTATGGATAATTGAAAATTCAATAAAAATAATTTATTTTGACCGAACATATCAGCCTCGCTTTACTCGGGAGCTAAACTTACACTCATCCCTAACGCACTAGTATAAAAAACTACTATACTATTTTTAACATTTTTTAACAACTATTTTCAATAATACGTGAATCAGCGCTTCACACCCTAGACACGAACATCAGCGATACTTTACGCACAGAAATGTATCAATAAATAGACCCTGGTAGAAATTTAAAAAATTTAATGACAATTTAATAGGCAGTGAAAATGGAAATAGAGAAAAAAAAAACGAGAATTTTGGTCCACGATGAAACGCTTTTTTTAATATCAATTTAATGTGCGAAAAATAGATTGTAAGCAAATAGTCATATAGTAGGAAAAAATGGCTTGAAATTCCGTGAAAAGAGAAAATTATAGAAAGATTAGAGATTCACTAATGTTCGCAGCGTAAAGCTAAAAAGCAGTAAACTTCACTTATTAAATGTTTTATGATTCTCGACATTTTTCTAGGTTCAAAAATGGCCATTTTTTCATAATGATTGCAAGTTAGTATATTCACCAAATAAACGCTTCATTCTAATAAATGAGCAAAAATGATGATGAAAAAAAGCTTTGCATCTACCACTGAAAACAAGCGTACAGCCATTTCTTACTTTCGTGGTCATTTCAACTAGATGAATTTCTTGCAGGGGAATTGTCTCAGTTTATTTTAGATGTTTATGTATGTACAATGAATGGTAAGAATAGTTCTTTTAATGTATGTACATTTATCAGAAAATAAAATAATTTTCGTTATTAGATGCTCAGGAAAAAAATTTATTTTTTGCCAATAATCCTACCAATTTTCTAAAAAATCACACTTTGCTCACAAAGGCATGGATGGTATTGCATCGCGTTCTCTTTCGCGCTGTGAAATTATCCAATTGTATATTATCGTCACGTTCCGTTAAATTCAGTAGCAACTATTTCTGCAAGGAGATAATCTTTTCGCAACGGTTATTCCGCCGAAATTAATGCGAACCGATGCTTTAAGAAACACATTATTTCCATGTTTATCTTTTCTCCCTTCTCTTTCTTTTCTGCCACTTCGTTAATTTAACCGATGAAAAAGGTACACGAAGTTCTTCTTACGTGAATCCACTTAGGACCGGGATAAGACGTAGGATTGGCCCCATCAACTAATAGTACAATCAGATCGAATTCGGGATGATGGAGAGGTGAGAAAATTATACTTTTAAATTGACTTTTTCAATAAATTATTATTATTTATTTATTATCATATCCTTCCGGTTTGAAAAAAACTATTGTGATTTGGTTTATACCATTGACGATAGACTGAATACTATGCGTTAAACGCAATTACTTAAAGGTCAGTAATATATAAAAAAACAAGAATGGTTTTCAGCATGAGCATCTGATGATTTATTAGAATAACAAATTAATGTTGTTTCCTTTTGTATTTTATTAGCCCTGATGAGGACGTTCAATAAAAACGTCGAAACGTCGGCAAATTAATTGCAAACAGCAATTTTGGTTCGTCTTGATCAATTCTTTTCTACCCAAACCCATCAACTAATATGCAAATTAGATTTTTTGACAAAAGATCATACATAAACTATGAATTTGCAAAAACGAAGTCAATTTTGTAATTGATTTATTATTTGTTTTATATACTATTTAAATAGTTTTCCAAAGTATTCATTCTAGGCAAAAATATATGTTCAATCCAAACTGTATGAATTAATAATTGAAAAGAATTTGCAAGAGATTTCTCTAGTATAGAAAGTGATTTATTAAAAGCCATATTCCCTATTCTGATATTATTAACAATTTTGCTTAAAAATCACAACAAGTATTTTTGTAAAAGTAATTCTAATACGACAAATTATTATTGAAATTCCAAATAATCGTTATTTCTAACCAAAAAAAAAACTCGCTGCCCTCACGTAGGCCTCCAGCAAAATTTGCCTTTATTGGATCCTGCGTTCATCATGTCGAGCTCGAATGGAGTATAAACGTAAATTATCGTTTCGTTCGTTCGTTAATATTCTCGTCTGAAAGCGCGAGGCGAAAACTAGTCTAGTTTCCAGCCATTTCGGTATCGCGCCAGTTAATTACTAGGTAAAGCGAGGAGTCGATTTCTAGCGAAGTGGGGGGAGGGGGGAGAGGTCGAAAGGGGGTTGTTGCGTAAGCGCGCAATAGGCGGCTGTCGCGCGTGAGCTCATGCGAAGTATTTGAAAAGGGATTTTCGAATGGTGGCCGACGGCGCTGTGCGTCGGTAGATTAGCGTAGAAAGTACTAGACGCTCCTGCGATGTACCTGCAGCAGCCTTCCGTCCCCTCCCATTTTCTATTATAAAGTTTGAAAGTTGCCCCGAAGTGGCGAAGCGAAGCGACGCTCCATGCAGCCCAAGCGTGTGTATATATACAGCACGGAGACAAGTGTATATCGCGTATTCGCTCTGTGCATTAGCGCGGAGGCGGTGGAGAGGGAGAAAAAAAGGGAACACCAACGCCCGGGGTGGCAACAGTTCGAAGGATAATAGATATATGCGACCCACGCAGGCAAAAAAGTAACAAGTTACAGGGCCTGCATATATACGTCGTATGTACGAGAAATAACGAGGAATAAGCTGCTCTCGCAAATGTAATTGATATAAAAACAATGTATTTTGCTGGTCCTCTAAATATTTCTTTTTGCCTAGAAAAGCCTGTAGCGATCGCCAGCGTCAGCCAATCTTAAAATAGTCGAAATCTGCCCTTCAAACGAAGCTTATTTATTTATTTATTTATTTAATAATTTTACGGACTATAAAGTCCTTAAGTACAAGGAGAAAAACGTATATAGTAAACTAAACTAAATAAACTTAAAATTAACTTAAAATCTGCACCGAGAAAAATGTTGGTAGTAAATTTTACTATATTCCCTAGTCAATTAGTGAAATATAGTAAACGGTACGCGATTTTTTAGTATAATATACTAAGGTATTGTTGAATTTACTAAATGTGCATGGTAAAATCAACTATTTTATATAGTATTCACAGTATTAATATAGTTATTACAGTATCCTAAACAATAATTTAGATGGTATACTAAACTATTTGTTAATATAGTAACAAATTATAGTAACGTTTACTTTTTATTATAGCAACTGATACTATATTTTAACTAGTAAAATAAACTAATTTTCATAATTGGATCAGGTTTTTCACTATATGATAGTACAACTTTGTAGTACTTTATATTTTTCTCTCAGTGTACATGTGAACGATTTTAAAGAATTTTTAAATTGCCCGATAGGACAAATTGATGTAACACTACTGGGCAAAGAATTCCAGAATCACTATACACTCTATTGAGAGTAGAGTAGGAGCCAAAGTTCGAGGTGCTGTTCTGCTCCAATATTGGCCTATGCGCTCTTATACTGTGAATCAGGGAAAAAGCGATTTTTTAGTCCATTGCCTTGCGTCAATAAATATATTGATTTATAAAGTTTTATCGCACAAATAAAATAATAGGAAATCGTTCCTCGATTTAATTATGAAAAACGAGTGGCAGAAAATATTTTCATAAGGCTGCATTATAGTAAAAGTAAATTTCCAGCTTTTTTGCACACTCGGTCTCCGGTAGAGGGCTTCTACAGACGCGGAGAGCGAAAAGACGAAGACAAGCGCAGGCAGGCAAGCGCCTCAAGGCCTGGGCCAGAATTCGCTTTCTTTGTGCTTGGCTGGTCAAAAATTTTCTTTTCGCACTTTCCTCTTCTTCCCGGCTCTTTGTCTCCTCCTCTCAGCTCTCCGCCGAAGCTCTGCTCTTTAACGAAAATAAGCGGGAAACGCCGCGAATAAATATGGAATTATGAAGGAGCCTCTTTGTACTGGCGCGGGCCCGAGGGGAGGGGATCAGTCTCGGAATGACTCGGCCGCTAAGGCGCTAACTTTCCCTTTCAGAAAGCCGATACGTCAGGTTTCGATCTTTACCGATTAACCGATGCGCTTTCTTTTAGCTAAGAGAGTCGACTGCTAAAAAATGTCCGTATAACGAGCAGAGACGCCGAGAACGTACAGTGGTGTCACCTCTCAACATATTTAAGTAAGCCAACTGAGCGGAGTGGGAGAACTTATATAAGATATAGGAAAGATAGGAACCGGTTGCGTCCCCCTCCAAGGCTCCATCCGAGAGTTGCAGTAAGCGGCGAGTTTCCTTGCAAATTTATACGTACTTTCGGTTAAAGCCGTTGGAAAGTTTGCAGCCGAGCTCGCTTTCTTTGCAGAAAATCTTCTAACTTTATAATTAGACTTACGGCTACTCTTAATCGACGCTCACAATCGGGAGACTCTCGCCTAAAGCGTAAATTACGCAAGGCGATTACTTTATCGCATCGATAGCGAGCTGTTCGATAAAGGCGTCCGTGCCATATCGATGCTCGGAGAGGCGCCGAAGAGGAGGACTCGGGACTCTAAGGAAAAGGAGGCGCACAAGCAAGACATTAATGTTGTATCTTTATTGACATATGACATACGTGGATTAAAGCGCGTGCAACATAGCAATCATTAAAAAATGTTAAAACTTATGTTGACTTATATTAAAATTTTACACTTTAAAAAGTGAATGAGGATGATCTGGAAATAGACTACTCCAGATTTTTTTTTTATTTTAATGATGGAGCCCATGAAAATTGTTTCATCAAATTGGTAGTTTTTTTACAAAGAAAATGATCCTAAATAGAGCTCTTTAGACCATTTAGAACCAAAGATATACCCCTTTAAGCTGTAAAAAATAGCTTTTTTTTTCAAAATGGAATAGACGATAAAATATTTCATCTAGGTACTTACCGCTGGAGATATGATTTCTAATGTACAAAATGAAAATATTTGTAGTAAGAATTCTTTTTTAGGTTATTTGTAAAAAATTTGACAGCATTTTAAGCATAATTGTTTAAAAAAACTATTTTTTAAATAATTTAAATGCTTAAACATTTATTAAATTTTAATAAAATATTCAATTAAAAAACTGTATCACAATGTTGTGTATCATTAGGCTTTGTTCATCGCCTATTCCATTTTGAAATGTCAAAAGAATTAAAAACAATAATCTTGAGAAAATCAAGGTTTTATTAATAAAAAAATTCAATAAAAACACATTATTGCTGTAATACATTGTTATGAGTAAGAAGAATTTTGTTCACTATTTTGATAGAATTTTTGAGTAGCTATGCGTATATATACTATCAAAATTTAACATAAAAAAAAAACGATTTTTTGACGATTTTCGAGTAGTCTCCATCCTTAACGAGTTTGTAAATTAGTAAGTTGCGTAGAAAAAAATGCATCGATTGGTAATTAAAAGAGAATTTAAATAATGTAGTTATAAAAATGTGCAAAATAATAATAAGCATCTGTAATAGGTCTAGGATTTGATTAGGTTATGAGGCCCCCGTCGTAGATGTGAGCGGGACAGAGCTCGTGCAGTTTGCAGGTGTGTTGGTGGTAAGCTGCTATTTTGACTTGCTATGTACCCCTTGAAAGCTACTTAAAATAATGTTTCGCTCTTGTTTCGCGCGGGCTTGACTCAGCGAAGCAGCAGCAGCGGGTCGACGACCCCCTCGGAGGCTGCAGCGCCGCCTTGGCTGTAGAGATAGCCGCGGTTCGCTCGCGCGCCTTGCTCGCGCGGCGCTACTCGCAGCTCGCGAGAATATTGCTTATGGCGCGACGGTGGAGCAGTATTTTGAGCCCGCAGCTGAGCCAGGCGTTTGTCGGCGGCCGGGAGGCGATAAGGCGTCGATGATACAATCGTAGAAAGCTTCTGGACGGGGCTTACGAAAGAGCTGCTGGAAAAGCCCTCCTCGGTGCCGGACAGGAAGTTGAAAAAGATAGACGCCTCGAGAGAGATCCGATATCGGCGCAATTATTATTCGAACTTTCATAATAAGCTTGGCTTTGCCGAGCGTTTACTTCGATATGTCCTTCCATTAATATTCCGGCCGATTGAGAATTTTGCGCAACAGGCCGGCTAAGAATAAATATTTATATACTCACTGCTTTCTTTTCCATGTGTCCTTGTAAACGACGATTTGTACATTCTACTCGTGCGCCTGCTTTCTCGCTCCTTATGGCTGCTTCTCTTTGTCTTCTCGCGCCTCTCGGCAGTCGGGCTCGCTCTCGGCATGCATAAGCAATTTGAAATATTAAGAGAGGGAGTGGCCAAACGGAGGATGGATGTGTAGAGGAGAGAAAAAAAAAAACAAAACAAAACTCCTTTATTTCTTTGTAATAATAAAATGTATTAAATAATGTATTGCTAGCAATACTTATACATATTAATATACATATGTATACATATGTACTGCATATATAGCTATGTATATGTGCACACACATTCGCAGAGCTGTTTGTGCGCATATACACTATGTACATACATATACGCGTGAAAAATTACAACTTTTGTGGTACATGAGACTTTTGGGTCTGTGTGTCTGTGCATAAGATGCTTTCGTGGACCACTATAATCGAAAAAAAAGTTAGCGAAAACAAATGGGCCGGAATCAACGCACTGTCAATTTCGACAAGGCACTTTATACAAATAAATAATTTTCAATACTAAAGAATAAGGCACAATTGGCGACGAATTACGCTAGACGCTTCATTCGCTCCCACCTTCATTTACAAAACTCTTTTATATTCTTTTTATATTTTTTATACTTTTATATCTCTACATTTTTCTCCTTTGCGGCATTTAAATTTTCTCGCTAACAACGAAAATCTATGCTCTTTTATCACTTTTCTGGTCCCATTGTAAAGCAGCTAGAAGTCGTCCGTTTACATGTCTACGAAAATTCATTTCTTATATAAATATTTTTTTTCGGCAAAAGCCATTTTCTTACGTGAAACTAAAAAAAAATTTAAACGATAACTAAAAAAAGATTTTTTTTCTCCATAAATCGTAACAAAAATAACGAGAGATACTTAGTAAATTGCAAGAAATCAGTGTGTGAAAGACACATTCGAACGGCTTCTGCCAATTCATTATCAGCTGGCTCCATAGTACGTATTTTTGGAGTTGCATATCGTATTGATTCGTTTAAATCGAAGGAAGCACGCGATTTACACATATATTAATAACAACAATAAGTTTCGATCCTTCGCTCTATTCATTCACTATCACAAGGAGAAATTAAGTATGCGCTTTTTTTTCAATAACTTAATGTATGCGTGTGTTCTTCAACCAATTGCTGGAATAAATAAATTACATAATAAACGCAATCGCATCGCATGATCTGTCTATACGAGAACCTGAATTTATAAAAAAAATTCTATACGATCAACTTAATGCTGAATCACAGCTGGAAAGAAAAAATCATTATTTTTCTTGAGAGTGCAAGGGCTAAAGAAATCTATGCCGATGTTTTTTTAACTGGGGTTGAGGGGGTTCTGCGGGTGCTAACACGTGTATACATACAATGAATTAGATATATAAAAAAAAAACGCGAGGAACTTTGGCGAAAAACGTTCAAATGAAAAAAAAATAGTATATATATAAAAAAAGAAAAAAGTAATAACTTGAAGAACACGGGGTTCGTTGGAGAGCCAAGAGATCGACTTGCACGTTGGCGTACGTTACATTTGTAAATAAACTGAAGAACGCAGTATAAAATGTTATATAAATATATAAATACGCATGAAAAAAATAAATATATTAAATTAAAAAAAGACGTACACGATAAAGTAAGTTGATTGATATTTTACGTGTGTGTGTGAGAGTGTGTGTGCGTGCGGGTGTGTGTAATTGCGCAGCACGCGTTGTTGTACGTGTGTGCGTGCGCGCGCTCGCGATCGCGTCTTTGCGTGTGGATGAGTCTGTGAAAAACCAAGGCCTTGCAACAGGATGAAAAAGTACTTTTTCTCGAATACTCGCGAGTCCCTTTTTCTTTCGATAAAATCCATTATAACTTTTTCTCAAAGAATTACGTAAAACGTCACGATGTCTTGATTTAAAAGAGAAACGTCCGGCGAAATGAGAATACTTGTTCCTTCATCCACAAAAGGATGCATTTAAATTCATCGTAAAAAAACCGACATGCCTTGCCTTTTCTTTCGAATTGTATAAATCGGGCGCTGATTAAAAAGAAAACGAGAGGTAAAACAAAAGTCAATTCTGTCAGGATGATAGTGTGCGCGCGCGTGCTCGATTAGGGTTCTGTAATTTTCGGATGATTCGCCGAAAGATAGGGAATGGCAGTGACGTAAGAATGGCCATTGATCAAAAAAATAACGTTAACAGATAGATAATATAAATTAAGAGCCGAGCGATACCTGCAGGCTTCGAATAAATAATCATCTTATAGTGCTTTGCGTACATTGCTAAATAATTGAACGTTTGAGCATTTTCATTCTGCTTCTCGCTGGCGAATACTTGCCGCCCGTAAAGGCACATGATTTTTTAGCAAGACTCAACAAGGCCTCTCGCACGCTAAACGTCGACTCTTCGCGATAAGAGGATAATCAGAAAAGAATCAAATAATATTATCAATAGTAATAGCAATATATTAATAATAATAATAAAAATAATAAAAATAATGATAAAAATAATATAATAATAATAATAATAATAATAATAATAATAATAATAATAATAATAATAAACTAAATCTATAATAACATTTGCTTTCAAGTATAAATTAAACGAAAACATTCTCCTCGGCTAAGGAAGAGTATATATAATATATACAAAATGTATTCGATTCTCAAAAAAAAACCACGTCACATTATATTCGCTTTCTCTCTTTCGCGTCGGTCGCTTCGCTTGCTTTTGTTCGCGCGCTCCAAAGTCGCACGTGTGTGCCGAAGCGACGCCGAGATTTTTTTTTTCTTCTTTTCTTTTTCTTCATGCTGTATATTATGCGTACCGGGGAGCGGGCTGATAGCTGCAATATTCGCGCGGGGCGAAGAATGAGCGATCGACACGCACAAAGAGTGTAAGAGAGAGAGAGAGAGAGAGAGAGAGAGAGAGAGAGAGAGAGAGAGAGAGAGAGAGAGAGAGAGAGAGAGAGAG
>JAWWEN010052434.1:0-10689 GCA_035582955.1 Sycophila texana | reverse complement strand
ACTTAATGTAAATCACATTAATTTACATTAATTTACATGAAATTTAATGTAAATTACATTAAATTTAATATAAATTAATGTAAAAATTAATGTAAAAATTAATGTAAATGTCATTTACATTAAGTTTAATGTAATTTAATTAAATTTAATGAACGCACATTGACTAAATTTTAAGTACCATGCATTAATTTACATTAAATTTAACTATTTTTAACAATATACTGTCATGAACAATGCGTATACGCTCGCAGGAAATTATGCACGAGTGTGTATCTTCTCCCGCGTGTGTCGTAGAATATTTTTGCCTGCTCGGGGACTTGTACGATTGGCCGTTCGACTTACTACTTTATTTTTAAACGAGAATCTTGGGGTTATCTTCAGTTAGATCTAAGTTTTTATTTAAAGTTACAAATTAATTCGTTAATTATCGCCAATATCTGGAGAATGTGGTAATCGAATTATTTTTAATGAATTCTTTGAGCAAGTTTAATTTCAGTGTAAATTGAGACGCGTTAAGTAATAAACACACTGGTGTTATATGCCGAGTGTAAGTAGAAGTAGTAGATTACAATCAGACATCTAAATTCAGTCTGTCATCGCGCAGCAGCATTCCTTCGGTGATTGTAAACGACAATTTGTTCGTCGGGTGAATTATTGCATTACAAAATACTATGAAGATATTATAAAAATAAAAAAGCAAAAAAAAAAAAACAGAAGCGGGAGAATTTACTCTTCCGCGGGAATTACGCTTAAGTAGAACTACTCGATATTGACTTTGTAAGAGAGTATTATGTTGTGGCGTGCATATTTATTTATTTAAAGATGTTGAAAACAAGATAAAAAGTCGAATCCTTGAAATTATATTGCGCAATAATCGATTTAACTTACAGATTTTTTCAAGATATTCAATTACGTTTTATCGATATAAAGTACTCTCGATAGTGCGAGTTAATTACTTTTATATATCTGTATTTTTTTTAGAGCTTCGATTGTTTCCATCTGTACTTTTGTGTGTGGCAATTAATGGAGCAAGGGGCACTCAATAGTTTACCGGGATAAATAAAAAAAAAAGCTCCCCCGGGATATATCGATACAAAGGCACACCACTTTAATGTGCTTTTTTCACACAAGTTTCTGGGGAATTCTTTTCGCGAAGAGAGAAACGTAAATAAGGGATGATTTTGCTTTTTGTACGCCGAACCATTGAGGTATGATTCCTTTGTGAGCAAAAAAGAATATGTGCTTTTTTTAAGTTATTATCTTGCTTCTCGAGTACATCCCGCGAGGAAAGATTAATTTTTTC
This sequence comes from Sycophila texana, assembly GCA_035582955.1. Taxonomy (NCBI): domain Eukaryota; kingdom Metazoa; phylum Arthropoda; class Insecta; order Hymenoptera; family Eurytomidae; genus Sycophila; species Sycophila texana. The sequence continues at coordinate 9,386 of JAWWEN010052434.1, read as the reverse complement.
TTATCAATCCATTAGCGTACCGCGATTTATTGATCTCCGCTCAGATTGAAGTTTATTTCGAATGATTCATGCAGCTTGAATAAATCATCAAATTAAATCAAGAGCTACGCGTGATTAATGCAGCTTATGATTATAGCAACTGCATTTGGATCATCTTATTAAAAATAAACTAGTATTCTTTTATTTATTTATTTATTTATCAACAAATTTAGTTAGATTACTATGATTTAATTAAATTAAAACTGCTTTGCGGATGCTTCGCGAATCTTGTCGAAGAATCTTGCACTTGGAATAGAGGTAAGTTCATAATTATCTGAAAATGTAACTGTTTTCTGTTTAAAATCGCGATCGTACAACTTTATTATAAAATATTGTGAAATAATGTGAATTTAAAATGCTTTTATTTATAGATCTCATGTCGGGATAATTTTAAAAGCATTCCATTCAGACTATTCAATTTTTGAATGTATAAAATTACTGAGTTCTTGCTTTTGAAGGAAAAGAGTAAACTATTTTTCTGCACTTTTTAAGCAACAGAATAAAATAAAATGTAGAACACATGAGTACTCTGTAAAGGTTTATCTCAAATTATAAATCGTTCCCCATAAGTTTTTACAACCCAACTTCGTGCGACAATGACACGAAACTTCTCATAACAACGATTCAAACTTCTATTCAGGTGTGCTAAATCAATCTACCAGCAGACTAAAAATCAGACCCTACACTGAGAGAAAAATTTGGTAATTTTAAACAAATATTTACTTCAATAGTACTTGTTAAATATTTCTTTGAATCAAGTAATTATTTTTTGGAAACTATACTAAATTTACTTAAAAAAAATAAATCCATTCAGTTTTTAAAGAAATATTTAGTTGACTCAAAGAAATATTTAACGAGTACTATTGAAGTGTAAACATTTACTTAAAATTACTAAATTTTTTTTCAGTGTAATACATTTAATTAATAGCCAAAATTCAAGTTAAAAAAGATAAAGAAAGAAAGAAATCCCGATCTACAATTCCTCCCACCCCTGCTACCCCAAAAAAGCTCTCGCATCCGCGCAAGTACGTTACACGAGAACGTCGCGATTTCCCGACTTCGCAGTGACGTTTCCGGGCGCGTCGCGTCACCGCCGAACGATTAGTGCTCCGGCCGGAAAAAAGGAAGCCAAAGCAGCGCATTTAAAAAAAAAAAAAAAAAAAAAAAAATAAGAGGAAGGAAGGAAAAAGTGAAGAGAGGGGCGCAGTAGTAATCGACGTCGTAATCGCCGCCGACGCGCTGCTCGACTCCCGCGATTCGTCGTGCGCGCGCTGTTCTACACCTGCACACGCGCGCTCGCTCCGCGGCAGCTCCTGCGCGCTATATAGGAAAGGGGATCACCTCGGCGGACCCGCGGAAGCTCGCCTCATTCACAACCACCTGCTCGCCGCGGAAGCATCGACGGACAAGAGAAAGAGAGAGAGAGAGGGAAGAGCGGCCTGGGCACGCACCGATCGAAGGGGGAAGGAGATTTTATTTGGAGGCACGGTTCCTACTATCTTTTCCTCAACTTTTTTTTTTTGCATTGCTCTGAGTGTGTTGTTTAGTGACGGAATCGACGGGGGTGCAAAGTTCAGACAGAGACTTTTCTGATGATGGGTTTTGATTGTAGTCTGGAGGTTGCCGTGTATATGGTTTGAAAAATGCTTTCTTTGTAGTGTACGGTATCTTTTATTCTCATAATTGTTATCATAAATTTGCGGAATTTATTTTGAATTATATCATTGCGAAGTTTATTATCAAAGTTTGTGGAATTTATTTTTGAATTATATTCTATAAATTGTTTGTTGAATTTCTAATGACATAAAGTTCGTTTAATTATACCTGGAAAATCTGATGAATTATTTTGAACAATTCGATAAGTTATGTTTGAAAACATGTTTTAATTATTTTGACAGTTGAAGTATTTTATTCTGTTTTGCACATTATTTGGATGGCTCTCGGCGTTGTTCGACTTAGTTTAATGGGGGGAAAAGTTATTTTTGAATGTCCCTTATGCTTTTATTTGCGGCGAGTTTTGATAATGGTATGGGACCAACTAAAAGTTTCCAGTTGTCAAAATAATTCATATTTTTCATACGAAAGTAGTGGGGTGCTCATTCGTTACAATTAATAGCGCGACTATATATTTACGTTGAGTAGGTTTATCAATGAGTGTTATTAGCACTTTATGATTTTCTTTTTAATTAAACAAAAAGTGTATGTTACGTAATTACGCTATTTCAGTAAGTGTCAATATTAATATACTTCAAAGCAAACTAATAATCGGGGTATGTGAACGATTCTATTAATATTTCAATAAGTCTCGCCGCGATAATACTATACTAAATAGAGATAAAAACTTGTTATTAAAAGATAAGGATAGATGTTTATTGTAGATACGAAGCCACGCTCAATATAACGTGAAAGTATAATGCATCTGTATCAATATAGCTGTAACTACTTTCTTTTTTATTAAAAAAAAAAAAAAATCAAAAGGTTACACTTACGAAACCGGAAATCATTTGTGCTTCAATCTACGAATTTTTCATGTAAATTTCTTAATTCTATGCTTGCAGATAAACTGTTCACAAGTCACGCGCAGATACAAATTGGAGCGAAGCAACAGAAAGTTCAATTATTCCGAACAATTTGTGAGATCAAGAGAGGAATCCAATTGCAGTACGATGGGTTCAACGACGACTTCTTCCGCAATATTTCTGACCGTATTGCTGGTAGTCTCCTTCAGCAGCGAAATCTCCGCGAAACGTAAGTTGGTACTTTTATTTCACAAAATTTCCCTGAACACCCAGTCGTATCGCTTTTTCCACGTGAGAAAAAAAAAATTACACTTGTATTCGCAAAATCTTCTCGCCCTTTTTATAAATAAATCTCACCGAAAACTCGTAAAATTTACTTCCGTGCAGATAAATAAAGCGGTTCATCAGCTCCGCGGCGTACAAGTTTTTGCACTCACGGCATGTCTCTTTAATCACTCGATTTTTTTTTTTTTTTACAATTTTCGCAAGTCCAAGCGGACGAACTTAGGAAAAAAGGCCGCGCGCTTTATGTCGTTACAATTTTTACGGCCCACTTCGAAGCGCACAGTCGGGTCATGATGATGCAACGTCGCCCCCATGAGCGAGATTGAATTGCGCAAAAGGAGACGGGCCTGTCAAAACAGTCGAGTTCCCTTTTTTTCGCGTGGCACGTAAAAGAGACGCAGAGATGAAAGCTCGCGTCGAGTGTTCTCTTGCTTTTTTTTTTTAACGGCACTGGGTTTAGATTCCGAGCTTTCGACTTCATCGGCGAATTCCCATCCTAATGATTGTTTGTCAATTCGCATGATGCATCGGCCGTCATGGTGTGTAGATCCGGAGGTCCCTTTTTTTAAAAAATTTTTTTATTTTATTCTTTATTTTCCGGGAGCTATCAAGTTTTCGGAGCAAAAAGACATATTGCACCATTCGACGCGCTTTTATCGGTTAGTCCTGATACATTTCAAAAGCAATATTTTTCAAGGGAGACATCGCGCGCGTGGATTTGACAAAGTGCTGCAACTTAAAAGTTCTATTGCTTTATTAAATGTTTCAGGATTTATTTGCGGGTAATGATGCGAACGATTGTTTTCTTCTTCATCTCTTTGAGTTTCATAAATTTTTAAATTAATGGTATTTGAATAATCGTTGTGAATAAATTTATTTTAGCGCAGATTTTCGCGAAAACAATTTATTGAATTTATTGAAATAACCATTTGCAATTAAAATTTTTATGGCAAATATTAATTAAATGTAATGTCAGGTGTATGATTTGTTTGAAATTAATGGAATAAAATGTGCATATACCGTAACTGAAGTCAATATTTGAATACGTAAACGCATACACATGCAGCATTTTTATATTTTAAGGAAGCTACTTTGACGAATATTACTTTACAGTCATCTCTTTTGAAGAAATGTATTTTTTTGCCTAGCGGGCCGAAAACATAACCTTTTCTCCCGGCGCCCGATCGGAAAGGTTATAATTTCGGCCTCGCTAGGCAAAAAAATAGTATACGCATCACAGGAGTAAATAAAGAAAGCCTCGGCTTCGCCTCGGGCGACAATTTACATGCGATCTGAAACATTCTTTGTTTTTCCTCCCTAGGTGCGTAATATACTATTTTTTTACAATGTCAATAATTCCATTTTCACATCAAACAGTACAAATTTATTTAAAAAAAATCAATAATACCTTCGATCACTTGCCGTAACAAAGTGTCGCCGTGCAACAAGTCTCGTTTTGCAGCTCTTTGAGAATAAATCTACAATGAAACAAGTGCTACATCAGGTCAAGAAAAGGAAAAATTTGTTTGATTGAAAAAGTTGATAAGCTATATTGTCAAGAACTTAAATTCGTCATAAAACATTTTGTACGCCATATTTCACCATCATCAATCTAATTTGAATGTAACATTTTTCATGCGCTGTAACATTGCAATGCATTTTAATATCGGATATCGTGAATGGAAGTAATAAAAAAAATGTAAAACGGTAAAAATTTCATTCATCTTTTCCGTTTCTCGTTGTAATTATCAGTGCTAGATGTGCAGATGAGTCAGATTTAATCTCGTCACAAAGACTTCTGACAATAGTTTTTTTTATTATACAACTATTTTTCTAAGAATTTTTCAGAAATTTTCTCTTGAATAAGAGGGTCTTTTTAAATAAATTGGAAACTGCGCAAAATAGGCTCAGAAAAGAAGATATCGTTAAACTTTCCAAAGCTTTTTCTCAATCAGTTGAATATCACGCGTACAGTCACATAATTCACACAGATTTTTTCTCAACTTTTCCTGATCCGTGGTCTGTCAAGTTTCTACATCTGATACCAGGCAGGAACAAAAAGGTAAAACTTAATCTGCTTTATAAGCTTCCGTAGTGAGTTCGAGGCTTAGTTTTTTTCCTTCGGGCGATCAGTCCTCTGTGGTTTTCCACCTTCGTAGTGAAAAAATGGAAAAAAAATGGAGAGCAGAGAAAGGACACTGGCGCGGCCTCCTGTATATGAAAAATGTGTGCACGAGGAAAAGCGGAGAAAAACAGTGGTTTAAAGTATATTATGGTTGACAAGTTCGCGAGCGAAAATTTCTGCGCATATTAATGTACGTGTACTACCTACGTCTTGTTTTCCAAAAGAACAACAACTGTAGTGTTTCTTCTCAGCAGTGTGCTCTTTACTGAAAGTAAAGTAGGAAATAATAGTACAAAATTTCAGTTTTTGAATCGTTAAGTAACGAATATGTACCCATTGTACGTTTTAATGATGAGCATTTATGCGTTAAAGTATACAATTTGAAACAAACATTGAAGAGTTAGCTTAGTAGTTTGTTAATAATCACTAAACTAAATGTAAATTATTTTGATATTATTTATTTTTATATTATTTATAATGTGATTGATATTTGAAGTAAAATAAAAATTTGTTTTCTTTCATTTTTATTGAATAGGATCAATATTCTTTTTAGTTTAAAAAAAGGAAAAAAGGAAATTATTCACGGTAGGTAAATTTAAAAGGTTGTTTAAAGAAACTATTGTGGTTCATCAGCACAAGTAGTGTACATTATAAATAACTTGGCTCTTAAAGATTACTTTAAGGAGCTTTTTAGAACGCTTAAGCTTAAAGCCCTTCAAAATTGTAATAAATAATATTTTCCACTTACTGCATCGGTATTTTTTCTTATACATACAAAATTTATAATAAAAATATACACAAAATATTTATTTAGTAATCGATATAGGTATTAACTAATTTTACAATCGATATATGTTAAAAAATTAATTAAACCTTGTACGCGTTTAATAGCTTTTCTGTAACATGAATAAACTAGAATATTTTTATTTTCAGTAAGGTAGATTTTAAAATAGACATGAGATACAAATTAAAAAATTGTTAAGAAATTTTTAATAATTAAGAGAGTCTTCAACTCATAGTACAATCAATGCTTCTTACTCCGCCCTGCTAATATTTGAATTTTGTCAGCAAATGTTTTTTGAATAAAAGATGTATGAACTTGATATGATTCACAAAACTGACAAGTAAAGAGACACCGTTACAAGTGATTAATTATCGTTTTCATTTATACTTTAAATGTTTGATAAACGATTTTTTATTTGACAATCGTTTTGAAAAGTTTGTTATTATTTAGATAGAATCTACTAGTCTAAGTTAATAGCAATAAAATATCAATTTTAACGCAAATGCTGACAACAGTTTTAAATATTACCATTTAGTTTATCGATATAATATAGTACTATGACAATTAAACGATTCTAGTATTTTATTATTTAACCTTTAATGTAACCGAAATTAACAGAATTTCTTGGTAACTAATCAAAAGTTTTTTATGATAAGTACAATAAAGTTTTTAACAAAAACGTTACAGTTCATTAGAAGTTGAACAGCCGCTAAAGTTTTCATGTAAGAAAATCAGCTGAAAGCAGATCAATTATTAAATTCTTCGCAGCATATTAGCAAAATTTTTAAGTAATAAAAGCATGAAGAAAATTATGGACTTTTTTTTCTAACGCACTATGAAAGTTTTATTAGCTCTTGTGATCGCCAATTTTTTATGTAAGGTTTTTTCTTGTAGGAATTTAATCCAAGTTAATAAGTAGCCAAATAAAAGGTTTAAAAAATTTTTTCCATCTAGGGAATACGCTAGAATATAAAATTTTCATTACCCCTTCTTTTTTGACTTTTTAAGCTACCCTGCATTCACCCTCATATTCACTCATTACTCTATAAGTTGATGTATTTTTCATATCACCCATCCGCCGGCGAGCAACTTTATTAAAAGAGTAAAACGTTCAATCCTGACGGGCGATGCTTTTGTTTCACAATTTCGTAGCTGACACGTACTTGCATCGGATTTGCAGCTGCGGAATCTTCCCATATTTCTTTATTGCTTTTGTTTTGCGGAGCCATTTTAAGTTTTAAAACTGTATTTAAGCTCCTTCAGAGATTTTAAGAGATTTAAGAACCTTAAGAGTTTCTTTCTTTATTTCAATAAGTTTGTTTACTTATATTTTTTTTATTTTATTTTATATCATTAATAAATATTTAACTCGACTAGACGCTCAGCGCGATCATAAATTTTTCATGCAAAATTTGATAACTTTACGTACCGAAAAATCGCGTGTAATGGAAATAGCCGTTGAATTTTATATAAAGAAGAAAACACGCCAATAATATAAACTGCGCTTTGCTCGTTTCAATTACTGTTTGCATATCGTTTAATTTACCTCTGAAGTTTATTGCGAAAGCGGATTCTTTGTATTTGCCGATCGAGTTAAAAGTGTTACGAAAAAAGTTAAGAATTCCTTCAGAAGATTCTCCAAAATAGATAGTTAAGTTTAGTTAAAACAAAAAACAGACTATTTTTAACGAAACCTTCGCGGCGATGGAGAGCGTCAGGTTAGCAGAGGAAACCAAAGTTAGGAGCAATTTAATTTGTTTAACAAATCGGCACGTGCAGATCGAGTTGTCGAACGTTTTCTTAAAACTTGCAATGCAGCGGTCATGACGAAGCCTCTTCGATTATCTTATTCGAGAAGTGAAACAAAGGCGAAATGCGTTTCCAGCACCGCAATGGTACAAATTGAATTGGCAATTGTTTTCGTAAGGCAGATAAACTTGCACCAGGCGTTTATAATAAAGTTTCATCTGGGCAATACTTCTGTCGTTAAAAACTTTGCGCTATTAAATGTTCATCGTTAAATTTTGAATGACGCTGCTTCGTGCTAATTAGTTTAGTGGCGTTCATACGATGCTAATGGTAAATAACATACGAATAAGTCGTTATTATATGTAATAAAAAATATGTACGTATTTTCGTCAGATAATATGGTCTGCGTTTAAATTTTTGTGTTAAATCAATACACTAATGCGACGTGATATTTTTTTTTAAATAAATTTAGCGTCAATATTGATCTAAAGTATAAATTTTATTGATTTTACATAATACTTTTTACACGGTAGTTAATTATTTGCATTTATTTCATGGCGAATGTAGAAAAGTAGATATTCTTTCAAATTCGGTGAGATCATAAATTTATTTTTCAGAAAAAACTGTATATAAGGTTTCTATCGATTTTAATAATACGCACTAAGTTGGAACTCTGTGAACTTTATTAAGTTCTAAGAACATGAATATGAAATGGAAGCCATGCAACTAAATTCAAATCAGTAGTTATAAGAAAAGATGTCAAATTTTATTTTATTTTCATAAATTTAATAATAATAAAATAACTTAATTCTAACTTAAAATAAAATTAAAAATTATCCTATTTTTATTAAAAAAAAAAAAAAAAAACATCACAGAATGTCAGAATTAAAAAAAAAAGAGGAATCAATTGAAAGTGTAGATGAAGTACGTAACCTCCTCGAATAAAAGGTAAATTATTCACCGTTAACTGCGTACGCTGCAGTTATCAATAAACAATAAAAAAAAGTAAAGCATATATCAACCCCTGCCACAAAAAGCATCCTACAAACCAAATACACCTGTGGGATCGATTTTTCGGCCGTTTTCAACGAGCCTCTCCAGCACCCGCTTAACGAGGGGAGAGTCTGCGGCAGCAACACTCGAATTTGTTTTAAAAAAAAAAATAAAAAAAAATGAGAGGAGCAGGATAAACAAAAGCTCGACTCGCAAGAGACTAGGAGCGTAATGAAACCGAGAAAGGGAGAGATACGGACATCCTGGCGCCAAACCGAATCCCACGTTCTCTCTTCCAGGCTCCTTTTTCTCGCTTTCATAAAGTAAACTCTCGCCCGACTCTTTTGTTTTTCCTCTTTCCTGCCCCTCCAGAAAGAAAAGAAGCGTCGGCGTCGCTGAAAGAAAAAAAGCGACGAGCTGTACGCACTTTTTCCAGCTCGCCTCAGGGTCCGCGCGTCAAACGAGGCTAGTTTAATTAATTGCACGGATGACTAGCGTCGCGCGGATTTTCGCGTCTAAGCAGCACAGTTAACGGTTTACGAAGTTCTCGAGAGTGCGGTATATCGGCTGCACCACAATTAAGTCCCGCTCGATTGTTGCGGCGGGTGAGAGCGTTTATGGGCTTCGAGGATGGAGAATTTTTTTTTTTTTTTTTTTTGTTTTTCAGAACTCTTCGTTTGAGGATAGCCGCGAGGAAGGAATTTACGAGAAGAGTGTTTTTAAATTGTTGACAAAAGTGGGTTAGGAAGTCGATTAAAAATCCTTAAACATTAAACATTTTATTTTATTTTATTTATTTTTATTTATTTAACCAGAAAAAAAATTACAAAAGTAATTCCTATTGAGGTAAACGCAGTTACCTGTACATAGGCTGGTATAACAAAAAAAGCTT
>JAWWEN010052433.1:0-10692 GCA_035582955.1 Sycophila texana | reverse complement strand
CCAAAAATAGTGCCGATACGATAATTTTGCCAAGAATCAATTAAAAGAGCAATATCTTATTTATAATATATTTTAAACTCAAGACTTTCTTGAGATATGACCCTCGACGGCATTGCTACCTTAAGGAGTATATAAATGCAGTCTTGTTTCAATAAAATATTGGTTTTGTCGGCCAGTGTTGATAACCATTATCTTCAACGATCTACAAGTTTCTGCCTATTCAACTAACCGGGTGGAATTACTCTTTTATGGATATTGAAGCATGAATTTTGCATTAAAGCACTGTAGATGTGGACGACTGATATTATATACCTACTTTTGATTATAAATTTAATATCACGCAATGAGAGTACGTGTGTAGTACATTTTCCTTGGGTAAGTACTCGTACTTGTTTCAATTCGTTCGAGGTGCAATGTTAGCCTTAAATTATTCAGCGTAACGACTGCATTAAATTTTATAAACTAAAATAATTGAAGAAAAGTAGCTTAAAATTTCTTTTTTATATAGATTGAATTTACAAGTAATTTTTTTAACGAATTTGTTCACGCGGTAAAATTGATACTTAATAAGTTATTTTTTAATATATTATTTATTCAATTTACTTTTAATCTCGGATTAATCTGAGACTACTCAATGAAAAATGCATTTAACGCAACGGAGGCATCTCGGTGTGAAAGTTAAAGTCATCCCTGTAAATTATAAAGAAATGGCGGTATCTTCTGAGGTCACCATTAACATAAAGTTATACCTTCCGAAGTAGCGCTTTCTGTCCCCCCGCGGGGAAACGACCGCGTAGCGGCTTCACATTTCACTTTTGTTCCGCCCACGAGTATACGAGGCCGAAGACGCCTGCGGGGGTTCCCCGAAATTTCCGGCCGAGGTAAGGTCGTGAAAATTATGTGATTACACGTTCGAAGGGCGCAGCGACGAAATTAAAGTTTCGCTAACTCGTTTAATTATTTTAGCTTGGACAGCCTGTACAATTTGTTCGATGCAAATAAAATTCAACTTTTTTTTTTTCGAAACTGTCACTCTTAAAGAGAATATAATCTAAGTTAATATTAAATTTGAATTCAATTGTTTCAGAATTTTAAAGAATCATATACATAAGTACCGATGTATAGAATTTTCAAGGCAAAGGTATGCAAAGAAGTTCTTAAAACTGGATTTATCTAAATTAAAATCTGAATTTCTTAAATTTCCCTTCGTCGAGGGATGATGAAATTTAACAAACGAAGGATTTGAGAGTCTTGAACGTATAACTTTTAGTGGCGCGAAAAGGAGAAGATAGAAAGGGAGCTTCGTAATTTCGACGAGTACACAGTAAAGTAGGTGTCGACGATTATGCAAGTCTGTAATGACACATGCCTATCGCCTTTGTTTCGCGAGATGGCGAAGCCGAACGAGCTGTCATAACTTTAATGACTGGCTCAAAGTGTTGGCGCGAAAGAAGCGACGAAACAATGAAGTACAAAATGAATGTCGTATATTCCTATCTGAAAGTGAAACTCCGCGCGAGCTTTGAATACCCCCTCTACATTTAGTGTTAATTAAAATTAGAACCTCTTTAATTTTGTTTAAATAAAGATTTTTTTTAATACAATCAGATATATAAATAAATGAATAAATTTTATTTGTAAACATGTTGACTATATAATACATTTCGAATAAATTATGATTCAGTTTAGAGCTGTAATGTAAAATGTTAATATTAATTCATTTCAATCAAATGCAATAAATTCGCAATAAATTCTTAATTTGATTTTAAGGATTTAATTATGCTATAATTAAAATATTTTAAGTAGTTGTTTTATTTTTTTGCGATTGAACGAATTATTATGAATTTATTATTACAAAAATGTTGAAGTTATACAAAAATTATTTTGTTTTGCGATGTTTCTTAAAAAAATTGTAAATGCTCGAAAAATAACGAAATATATTTAATTAAATAAGAAGTTGTACGTGTAGCTGTTTTTTTTTTTTTACCACCGACAAAAACAAGAGAAGACGTTTGCGCGAGTCCTTCACCGTCGTCGAAGCGGACAGGAAAATTCCGAAATTATTTTGTGAAGGAGCGAAGGAGTTCACGAGAGCAGAGGAGTCGCAGATGCCGGGCCGCAATAAAGCGTGCATTCAACCCATTCGACGCAAACAAATTACGTTTTCCCCTTTGCTCTCGAGTGCACGTGGGAGTCGCTCGTTCCCGTGTTCGACCTACCCCCGAGCTTTCTTTGCCGCTGCGGATGATGACGCTGCTACCCTCGCGGCGAAACTTTTCTCGCATACACTTGCAATCTTTCTCTCTATTTCGTATTTTTTTTTTTTGCTTTTTCCTTCTTTCGTTTGATGTCAGTCGTCAATGATTCTGGCACTGGTGGCTGTTTTTTCGTGGAGGTTGTACTTTTTCTGAAGCAGATTGTTAAGGACGGAAAGGAAGAAAATTGTTCTTGAAAAGAAAAGAGATTTCTGTTTTGGTTTATTTGAGAAGAAGAGTAATGACGATTTTATCTATGAGTCAGAGGATATGTATAGTAAACTTTACAATTTTAAATAATTAAAGCGTGAAAGCTTCGATTTCGAAGTATCAAATAAATTACGAGTTTAATAGTAAAAAAAAATGTAAGAAAATTAAAGTGTATATTTATATTTATATTTTTTCGTAAAGTATAATTGTATATTTAAATAAATGTAAGAAAATTAAAGTGTATATTTATATTTATATTTTTTCGTAAAGTATAATTGTATATTTAAATAAATAATTAAGCTGAATACAAAATTTACTGATTATAATTTAAAATTGAAAAAAAAGAAGATTGCAAAAACCGTTCGTGAATAAATTTAAATTTCTGCACCCGTAGATCAGAAATTTATTTTTTAAAAAGAGCAATAATAAGAACAATAATCAATTTTCCTACTTCCACCGTAATTCGCGATTCGCTCCCATTCATTTCCCTTTTAATGACAATGCCCTGTACCGGCCCATTTTCACCGTATCCCTAGGGGGCGTTGTCTACGTCCATCTGTTGTCCTTTACCAGCGTCCTAGTGTACTTCAGCTGTGGCACATGCTTGACTTTTCGCGTTTCGCCCTACTCGAGGTAAGTGTACGTGTACATATAAATTTTCCTCTGGCCATTGTTCGCATGTTTCCGTTTACCTCACAGAAAAAGTACGAAGTTGGGGTTTATGCAGCTCGCATGTGATAAACTTTTTTTTTAAATATTTATAAAAAAAAGATTAATGCTTTTACGACTGAAACATAGTACGGTCCCATAATTATAAATTTCTTATAAATTTTACATAGCTAGCTTTATAAATTATCATATTTCGCATCGAAAATGTATTTCACATGATCCCTTAAAAGTACAGCAGGACGACAAAAAATATAGAAAGATGTATTTTAAATGATAAACAATACGTATTAAAATAAAAAAATTTCTATATTAAGCAGTAGTTTTTAATTACACTCTCGCGTAAATCTCTCGTACTAAAGGGACCCCAATATTGAAAATAAAAGAAAACAAACACGAACTTAACCCAAACCATCTTCGTAAAATCAACAAAAGTTGTAAAAAAAAGTGTTTTTTTTTGTTCAACAAAAAAAGGGGTTATAAAGTGGCGTACACGAGACTGGGGCTCTTCATCGGGATGAAACGTCGGTGCGCCTCGCGTGTGCGAGCCACTCCCGTGCGCGGCCGCTCCTCGTCTCTCTCTGTCTCCCTCTCGTAATTGGGTTAGGGCCCTAATGCCTCTGAAAGCGAATAAAAAGTGCGCGCGATGGAGAGGCGCATCACTCGGTTATCGAAATTCACTTTCCGGCCTCGCGTGTGCGTGCGTCGGGAGCGCCCCATCGATTCGCGAGCCCAGTGGACACTGACCGAGCTCTCTCATGCATCGGCTCCGAGAAATGCCCTTCCAGCCTGTAATTGATATTCAGCGTTACGGACATACTCCATTTGTTGTTTTTTTTTCTGTTTTCGACAATTATATTTCGGTTCTTTGAAAGAAGTGGGCGTGGTAGGTCTGCAATGCGTAGGTCCGTGTACACCCTGTGAGTACGCTGGGATAGGCTTTGATGTACCCTTCAATGAAGTTTTATTTTTTTAGAGATTTCATAAATATTTTTGAATTGAAAATTTTAATTAACTTTCTTTATGAATACGACAAATTTAACAGCATGCTATTTAAATATAAAAGAGTGAAATTCAATGTGAATATTAACTCTTTCAATGTTGTAAGTCGTTCGCTCTTTCCAATAAGTGGACGACTTATAACGTCAAAGAGTGAAATTTCACTTTTTTAAATTTAGAGGGTAGTTTTTTTTTTAAATTGGTTTTTTCATACTTGTAGGTAATTTCTTCTAAGTAATAATCTCATATTTAAATTTATTACATTTTTAAATATTCACTCTTTGTGTAGATATAAGATTTTATAATAGCGTATATAGAGTGTAATCAATGAAATTTCGTAAAACCTAATAGTGACAATTATAATAAGATCTACGTTGAAACATCTTATAAATAAGATCTTAATAAATAATTTTAATTAACAGTATATCGAATGTATTTTAATTTTCATGTAACATCACACTTTATTTTTTACTTCAGCGACAGAATAAATACCTTAATGAAAAAGCACACAAAATTCAGCAGTAAACGTAAATTTAACAAACCCTTCTAGCGTCGTAAGAGGGACGTACAGGTCCTTTAAAAAGCCATACCAAAGGCAATATTTGAAAATCGTAAGAAGCCATGGCCGAGCCGCTGCAGAAGCGACGGGAATTATTTATACAACGTTGTAGTGTGTGCGCGCGTGTAACTACGGGGACGATATTTTTCTGCTCGTTCTACACCTTCGGCGTCTCTCTTTCACTCACTCACTCCCTCTTGGCTCTCTCTGTGTTTTTTTTCTGCTCTTTTTTTAAGGTGACGTCGATCGGCACATTTTCTGCCCGATAGGCGCGCGAGCGCGAGGGGGAGCGGCCGCTGCGCTCGCTGTTTGCGATCCTCATTAAAGGCGGGGCTTTTGATCGACCGATAATGCGCTCGATTTTTTAAGGGCCGCCATCCGCCGGTCCCCGACGCTCGCCTCTTATCGACCACTGCCAGGGACGCGTGCTTTTTCACTTTTCTCCCTTTTGCAAACGAAGAGCGAGCGCGCGAGTCGCGCCTTAATGGAAAGTGTCACTCCAGAGTGTTTTGCCATTTTTTCCTTTCCCTCGCCGGGGTATTAAAGATGAAAATTGCGCGACATTTTTTTGAAGAGCCCGTGCGAACCGGTCTTGTAAATATAGAGCGTGTCGCCCGGCGATATGACGGATCGCGGCTGTTGGAAGTGTTTTGCGCTGCTTTTGCATTTTGTCAGGCTTTCGGAGCTTTAAACACGCTCGAGGTGTTAAATGCAGGAAATTGATCAGGAGGCGCGGTAGCGCCTCGAGGCAAGTCTAAGTTTTAATTATTCATCGAAATTTGAATAAGGAAAATTTTCACTTCAAATTAGTGAGTATTGACTTATTTAAAGCCGAACGACAAATCGAAAGATTCATTCGATATGTAGATGACTTACGAAGTACTGAAGTGAATTTCACTTATTTATATTATATTTTTATAAATGTAAAAAGTATACGATAATTCAAAATAAATCAGCCTTTTTTATAGTCTTAGTAGGTACTGATTATGCCTTGATCGCCTACAGATTTTAATTAAATATTGCTCTTGTGTCTGATTTAAAAGACAAATTCTCTTTCTAATCATTTTATTTGAATTCCTGTTTTTTTAATTGACTTTGAATTTCAATTTGCTCGTTTTAATATTTAATTTGAAATTTTCGTTAAGTACTGGCACAAACACGTTCGGATACTTTTAGCAATAGCATAATATATTAATCACGCTTGGATATATTAAACTTAAAGATCCAGTCGAATTAATTTTATTTTTCGCCATCCCTTAAAAATAAAAGGTATATTTTTTCGAAACAAAATTCTCCGTCTTACAGAAAGTTAAGTTAGAAATTTTCTCCTGAACACATCAAAAAATTTAATTGTCTCCTCCTTCGCAAACATTCAACTTGACAAATAAATTTTACACTGAAAATATTCGACAACTAAATTACTTTTAAATTTGTCAAGAGCGTTCCACTCGGATAACGCAATTTAAGATAGCAATAAATATGTACCTCGCCCAAACAAGTTAATTATAAATCCACCGTTAAAAACTGCAGATGCCCCCTCGGCCGACCCGACCGCCCGCGGTAAACAGGGATCCAGCGGAGAGAGGGTCTATGCGGGCGAACTTGGCGCGAAGAATTTTATTGAATAATCAAGCAGCGATCCAACTCGATGAATTATGCAAACGCGACGAGGGAAGCCCCGTGCGCGCGTCGCGCTCCTGTCAATCCGGCGAAACGTCGTTAGCGCCACGGCAGCATCCTGTCGCGCGCAATATTTCAGGAAGACGTCGGAGGGTCGCTGCGTGTGGCCGAAGATGAAAGTTCGCGAACTGCGTGTATACCCTCCTGTGGGGTGTAAGTTCTCGGGTGACCTTTTCGAGTGCCGCGCGTCGGCCAGTGTTGCGACGATCCTGGGAAAAGTCCACGTGTACGTCCGTTGTATATACAACGGACGTACACGTCCGTTAAGAGTACTCGTGTTTTGCCGCGTCAGGGGAGTGACAAATATTTTCGCGCTGTCAGCCTCTTTGCCGGGTTTACGTATTCATAACACTCGGTCGTTCCCTGGGTGGCGTAAAGTTACGTTGCGAGAAGATGTCCTCTGTACTTGTGAGTGTCTTTTTTTTTTGTATGAAGAGCTCCGGGTCGTACGTCTTCGGGATCGTTGAATAAAGAATTGCTTCTTTTGGCTGATTGGCCTAGTACTTCATGTGCGGTTGTACTTTTTTTGTAGAGAGATGTATATAAATAAATTGTAAAACATTAAATGAAAAAATTGTTTTTAAAATTTTGTTCCTTTATGAGCGACAAATCTGTATAATATTGGGATAGGAACACTTACAATTAGAGCTTTATTTGAATTGAATGTTTCAAAGAAAATAGGCATTGCTTAGTTTAAGCACATAATTTATGAATTTTTATATTTATATATCTACAAGACGTATAGTAGCTTGATGAGGATTAATTTTTACCAATTTACTTCTCTCAATCATAAAAGATTAAGCTGGAAGTATAGATCCAAAAGATGTTTCAAATTCCAAGAGACATTAGCGTCAATACAGATTACTTATGATCAATTGGTTGAACGATATACTTTTTTGTGCTTCCAGAAAATGAGGAATCTCCTGCTTTGAGACTCATCAATAAAATAAATGGTGTAACCATAAAATTCGTAGTAATAGATAAGAAAGTTTCCTTCGTAACTTTATTCAGGAACTTTATATTTTGACGTGGAAAACAAAATGCTACTGAACGTAAAGTTTTAATTTCGAAACCAAAATACAAAATTCGTTCAGATAAGACTTAAAACTCACTGAAAACGTTGGTAGATAAATTTAAGTCTCTTTATATTTTTCTCCCAGTTCGTACGAGATCGACACCTGCTTATACACAAATGAATCTTTATACACAAATGTGAAACTCTACAATACAAATTTTACTATACCCGATCATCCCTGCGCAAAAAAAAAAAACTGAAATATCAAATATGCAAAAGATTTCGGCGGTTCTCAAGATTCCCATCTCACCAGAAGAAAGTATCCGATCCAAGGCAAACCCGATTTCGGATAAACCCATTTCAGCCGAAACTAAGCTAAATCTGTTCAGCCGCTGATAAGGCGAGCGCAGCGTTAGGTGGCCGGTTAAGTTCGTTCACGCATGAAGCCAAGCTCGATATGCGACGGTTTAATAAGCCAGAGTGAGCCCGATAATTCGAGTGCCCGAAGGGGCCCGCAGCCCCGCTGGAGCGCGCGAGCCCTCCGCGAAACGCAAACGAACTTTGGTTCGTTACCTCCTTGAATATTCAGGAGTTTCGCGCGCGCGTGCTCCAGGCCATTTGACGAGGCTCAATATGTTTGGCCTCTATGCAGATAGGGCGCTGCGTAAATAGCGGCGCGAGGGGAAGGCGGATGGGTACGGGCCGTCGCCGTCGCCGTAGCCTCCCGCGGAGCCTTTCCCCGTGCAAGCCTCGCCCGTCCAATCCATCAAACGAGATGCCCGATCATGAACAGGTACAATCCCCCGACGTCGCGTCATCGCCGATCTCGATCCCGCCGGCCGGACGATCGGCGTGTGTATGCGTGCGTGTGCGTGTGTGTGTTTGTGCGTGCGTGTGTGCACCGCCGCCGTACGATGTATCAATGGGCTGAATCAATAATGCGGTTCTGTAAGCGTGGACCCAAATTTACTTGCATAATCGGCCGGGGTCCGGGCGAAAATCGCTCGGAATAAGGCGATAGTCGGGCGCTCTGCGCGCTCCCGGTATTACCGCGATTACGGGAAATTTGCGTACTGGAATTGGGTTTGACGGAGTGCACCGCCGAACGCACGACAGAGGCTTAAGCCTCGGGACTGCATTGACGTATTGGCGCTGACAATTAGGATGGCTTACATAATCCTCTGTCTGTTAGCATCTTAACGCTACCACTATTGCCTTTATTTGCGAGATCTATGCGAAATTCCTTTGCCGCCTGGAATTTAATATACGGAAAGTATAATGGAATCGAGCTTTTTTTTTTCTTTAATGAACTCTAATGAACAGTTTCTTTTGAGTGAACTCATTATTTGATTAAATTAGGTGGCCAGAAAATTTTCGGAAGCCAGATATTCTTAATTTAATTAGTTCCTACGTTGCTACGTAGTTAGTCGTAAGATGCGACTAAAGCTCGATAAAAATGTAAACACTTAAGAGAAAATAGAAAAATTTTACTTTTTAAATTAACTAGGATCATTTTTACGTTTGCTACTAGCAATTTTCATTAAATCTGTGTTGCTTGTGTAACGATTTTAATTGTGAATAAATATCAGTCATCAAAAGATAAGTTGTACAGAAGAAAAACGTTCGTCCTATTTTTTCTTTTTTATTAATTATTATATCAAATTCGTTATCAATTTTGATTTTCTTAAAATAAACAAGGAATCATAATAATAACTGAATGAAATGTAGAAGATTAGTCCACTAGAAATAAAGATACTGAATCAGAATAATAATGCACATTGAACTATGCATTATAATTGTGTTGTTAATCTTCATTTATAACTGATAATAAATGATCAATAGTCAATTAGCAAAAAATATTTCTTAAAAAAGCTCGTAATTTTTGTTACCATTAATTCGCACTGAAGTAACGCACGTACCTAATATCTTTAACATTGACCTAGCGATGCCTCAATAAGTTATTTTTCAGTAAACAGCATTACATCGAAGGTAGGAACGACCATCAGGCTCGTGATTAATGTAGTCAAGTTGATTTGTAATACACCATGGATGTTAATTTGTGTATATTCAGCATCTGGCAGCAGGTCAGGGGGTGGACAGTTGATTGCAGCGAATCGTCGAAGTCGTAATAGCCATTTAATCATCAGCGACTATTTTCATTAGCATCGAAATATCGCTACGAGTAAACTACGTCGTCACTCACCAGTATACCAGCAGAATTTAGTACTTTTTTTTTTCATTCCGTTCGCCTGCCGGCAAACCGGACTCTCGCTGGGTGTCGTCGGACGAAGAGGGAGTACAGGGGCCTGTATCGCCGGCGCTGCAGCGTCGTTTCAGCTCACGAGCGAAGGACCATCGAGGCGAGGGCAGACGACGATTCCATCCAATTACGGTCGCCTCGGGGGACATCGGTTTCCGCGCCAGCGATTCGTCAGGACGCGATTTCGCCGAGGGTCTCCACCCCATGGGAAGGAATGTGCCGCGAGCCGTGGGGGGAGGTCTCGAAGCGGCGGATCGAGCGGGAAAAAGTGGAGCAGTGTCTTTTGAGGCAAAAGGCTTGAATTAGCGCCGGGGCGCTTGAGTTATGTGGACACGTCAGGCGGAAAACGCCGGGTCGCAGAAAGAGGCTTATCGCTCGCCGGCAGCTAGGCCAAGCCTCCTTCACCCTCGTCCTTTTTCCTTCCTCGGTCTGCCTCTTCCCTTATATACCTCGTTCTACCCCCGCACTGGCCGCTTTCAGATTCCATCTTGGATGAGAGTGTGCCGACTTCTGCCGGCTGGAATTCCCGCGCTGCGGCCACTCGCCGGTCATCGGGAGAGCCTTTCTCAGCGAAAAAGTAACGACTGTAATAATCCCCGGCGATATCGCCGGAAGAACCCGGAAAAAATGAGGTATCGAGGAGGACCAGTGGTGCTATAATCTGAATGAATGATCGCTGACGGCATCCAGAATTCATTTTTGGCCCTTAGCTACGATGAGTGGCTTTTAAGTAAACTTTGTTGATGGTGTTTTTGGCGCTTGACACTAACTTAGCTCTGGTACGAGGTAGTTTTATAATGAAAAACAGAAACGAATTTAATCGATCCCTTGTAGTAGCTACAATTTTCTAATCACTTATTCATCTCTTAAAAGTTTGAATCTAATTTAAAAAAAAAAAAATGATTGAAAAACTAATTCTAAATATTTTAATTTCTACGAGGGTGATTACACCGAGAAAAAAATTTAGTTGAATCAACGATCGCGCTGTTAAATACTTCCAACCAAAAAAAAGCTGTTAATTCAACAATTCCACTGTTAATCTAATAGC
>JAWWEN010052432.1:0-10693 GCA_035582955.1 Sycophila texana | reverse complement strand
TTTACATTTTACTATTTTACAATTTTTACAGTTTTTACAGTTTTTACAATTTTACAATTTTACAACCATTTCCATTACAATTATTACAATCATTCTCGCCAAACTTACATCTAGTTTTACATTACCTTTTCTCGCACCTACTCTTTCCTATCTTTGTTCTTTATTTCCTAATCATCACAGTTACTTGTTGAATTGACCTTATCCTGCCTTAATCTTTTTTCTATAACCTTATAGAATTCTATATAAATATTCCTCATATATGACCGGAAAAAAAAGTTTGGCAATCGATAATTCGTGTTCACGATTTTTTTCATGTTGGGGGACACCTAAGGAACCAAAAAATATTTGTCCGGTAGGCGTGCTTTCAAATTTTTTTGTAATTTTTTGTACCCCAGTTATTTTATGTAATCCGTGGATTTGCACATATGAACTTCTCTTACTCATATTTATGCAGCTACTTCATAGTCAATTAAGCGTAAAAGCAGATTCTTTATACTCTGAGTGCGCAATACATACGCTCTTATATATATAAGATGCGAGAATTTTGTGTTTTATACAGACTGTGGATAGGCAGGAAAAGTAGTATTTTATGCATAGTGTTAAAAAAAAGATACTTTAGTGAGACTGAGAAGAGATTAAAACCCCAACGGCTGCCGTTTAAAGAAATCAACGAGGAAAAAATACAGGGCACTCGAGTGCAGCCGGCGGATGCGGGCGCGCGCTTCATTAATGCCGACTGTTGCTGCGGAACACAATGTACTGGGAACGTCGGGGAGTGCGGCGCGTTAACCTTGCGAGCGTCGCCCGACAATTTGAAGAAAGAAAGAAAAAAAAAAAAGAACCGCAGACCTCGAAGATACCTCACCTTTTGCATGTTGAGCCGGTGCGCGTGCCGCCTTTATCGCGAGATTCGCCCTGAAAAATCGACGCTATGTAACTTCCGGATTACACTTTCCGCCTATTGTCTCGCTCGGTCGGCGTTTCGTATTAATAAAGGCTGGAGGGAAGGCGAACCTCGAGCGACAAATAAATACACTGTTAAAAATCAATACGTTTCCCGGTTCGTGCAAACGATTCAATTGTATTGCGACTTAAAGTTACGCAGCGATTCTTTTAAATATTTGATTTTTAAATTTCTGTTTTATTCTCTCTGGAAAAAATGCTGGTAGATTGTTGTGAAGCATTTAAACAAGCAGTTTTTCTTATATAGGTATTTCTTATCATATAGGTACGTTTCTGGTTAAATGGCGACAAAATTCAAAATGTTTTGATGTGCACTGAATATTTTAATTTGAATCATAAAAATTTGAATATTTGTTTAAACAAAAAGTGTATATTTGTCGTGTATATAAATTAATAAGATAATTTTTTTTTTTTTAATTTTAATTTGAGGCTAATCATACCAAAACTGACTAAGCCCACATAAAGAGGATTCGAGAAAAACGCAAAAAGCGTTTAATGTCAGACAGGAAAAAATTACGTACGCCCTTAAACTATTGTTTTTTAAACGGACTTAGCCAGTTTTGCTGTGATACGCCTCATTTTTCAATGGATAAGATATTTTACTAAAGATTATTAAAAGAGTAATTGTATAAAAAAAATCAAAGCACGTTGAATACCGTTAGTTGAATTAAAAAAGATTGTAAGTTAAAAGCTCATCATTGCTTCATTTTATGTTTTGAATGATCAACGAATTAAAATCAAGCTCAATTTAAATTGTTTTATTTAGTATCAAACAATCAAACTTAATTGGCGCGTGCATAAAAAAAAAACACTAGTTTAACTCCTCATTTTCTTCTTAAGGGGTACATTAATTTATGACTCATTATATTGTTGAGTTTACGGCGTTCAGAGAAGCAACAAAGTATAAATACTTACTATAAGTAAAACAATTATTACAGTCGATCGACTTCGAGACTTTAGACGAATAGAACAATTCTATCTAAAGCGAATCACGTGAATTGAAATGAAAGTGTATAGATTCAATGAAAATGTGAAGTGGACAGTTGATTTTCCAGCTAAAGCAACGACTCCAATAAATTCATTGTTTTATTCCATTCTCTACTTTTTGTGTAAAACAAACAAAGGAATTCTGCTCTAAGCTTGCTGCTTACCGACACCATGAACAAACGTACGTTTACACAAAATCGATAGTTTTGTTTTTACATCGAAAATAATAATAAAAACAGCACTCCTTAATTCAACAAACAACAATAATGAATCCACTAAAAAGCATATTAAATTTATAAAAAAAAAAAAACTAAAATACCCCACCAACACGTTCATCTCCTTAAAATAACCCATTTGCACGGTGAGAGCCACGAGGAGGAGCGCGTAATATCGTGATAGAAAAAAAAAATCGTTCCATATAAGCGGTAAATCGAGCGCGGAAGCGGAGAAGAGAGCTATAGCGCGGCTCACCCGCGCGCTCGGCTTTGTCACATTGATTTTCTCGGCTTGTCCTGAAAGGCAGATAGGCGTCGTCGCCCTGCGAGCGCCTCGGCGTTGGGCGAAGAAGTCGCCGACACGCCGCGGCTGCTAATAATAACGCCGCGAGGGAAAAAAAGGATGTCAGCCCCGCGCTCGGAAAAGACAAGGGCCGTGCACACACACACATGTACATACACCCGGCGGTGCTTGTCTCGGCATTCGGCCAGCTCATCTTTTATGCGCTTATCCCTGAATTTTTCAAACCTACCCCCCCATTTCATCTTGCGCAGCGATTCTTTCCTGCGGGACAGCTTTCAGTTTTTTTCTCCTTCTTTTCGAGTTTCAATTACGGATATTTGTTGCTCCAAGTTTTTTTTATTTACCACTATACCCGAAACAAAAAAAAAAGTTCATTTTAAGTTTTTGAAGGGATATATAGATAAAAAGAATGATTCAAGAGAAAATCGTCAAATTTCTCATGTCGTTCGTTACCAAGTAAATATTTTTTAACAGTAATGAAATATGTATTAATAATTAATACATGATTTCTTTTAATGACACCCTTACTTACAGCAAATAATCCATTTCTCAACTGTTAATTTCTAATCATTTGGTGGGATTTAAAGTCAAATTCATTAACTATTAAGTCAGCGACTTTGTCATGAGGAATTCTTTTTATCTGCGTATGTATTACTGCGCATGAAAGAGAAATTGCACATTTACCGATTTTTTATTCTTGTATAAAGAGTGTAGCGGAATACTACACAATAGTCGACTTGAAGCACTGCGGAGTGTAAAGAAAAAAAAAATCAGCAAGTTCGCCCCGTCGGATTCCAGTCGCTTCACGTGGCAAAGCTTCATCTCCGCATGACATAAATCATTGCCTGATCCGCCGAAAAAAAGAAAAGAGTCGACCTCGTTTCCTTCCTCTTTCCTCGAGGCCGATCGATAGGCGAAGGCGGCGCAGCCTCGAGTGCTTGCTGCTGCAGCGCGATTTTCAAGTGCTCGAAACCTGTTGATCCGGGAGCTCGTCCAAAAGCGCTCGAAGGCCGCGCATTAATTTGCGCTTCGCTTTTTGGCGAGCCGACCGCAGGTGCGCACAGGGGAGCGAGCACTGCCATCGCCGCCGGCAATTTCGAGCGCTCGCTTTATGCGCCGGTTTAACCACCGAAAACCGCGCTTATCCATTCCTTTTTTTTTTATTTGTTTGCTCTTGTTTTTTTTTTCTTTAACTTTGACCAGACGCTGCAGCGTGTAGTTTAATTTTACCACCTTATTATCGAACAAAATTTTAGTGAATTTTATGTCTGTTTATTTCCTTAAAAAAAAAAAAAAAAAAAAAAAACGAAAGAAAGAAAACGATGAAAAAGCAGAGGTTTGATTAATTTCATTATTAAATTAATGAAATAATCATTCTATTTTGTAATCTTCCAGCTAATCTAAAATTTATTATTAAATAAGTACGTTAATAAAAAGTCAATGCCATTCTGATTTATCTGAGAATTTCAATAATTAAAGTTAAACTGCGCGGATTTTGCTACTTAATAAAATGTAATACCGAATGTATACAAACAATTTTATTAATTAGCATGTCCTTGCCTGTTACCACGAGTCACTTTTAAATGAGAAATATTTTTCTAATTAGCTTATACTGTTTAAGCTGTTAGACGGCGATGAAAAAGAAAATCGCAATGGCTAACAAATCGACTTACAGTCTAACGTGTACTCTCAAGTCGCATTACGCCTGTGCATGTATAACGTATGCGTCATTAGTCGTAAAATATTCGCCTTATGTTTTCAAACGCTCGGAGGCACCTAACGCTTTTCTTTTCTTTGTTTCAGGTAAGTGTCTGTCGAGCGTCATGAGCAAACCATTCGCCCAGCGGGTAATTTATCACCCATAAGCTTGCTACGAAGCGCTTTATAATTCCACACGGTATTGTCGAATTCTAACTTATTTACCTACATCCTCGCCCACGCCTTCGAAGATACACGAATTTTTTTTTTCTAAAATTCAAACACTACCCCTCATTAAAAATCAAATCACGCGCGCTCACCAAACATGAGACTTTTCACCATCACCAGCGGTAAATGAATGAATTGACGCAGAAAAGTTTGCGACGCGTCAAAGGACGGCGACACCGTCGAAAATCCCGTCCGTGGCCTTTTCCACCGCGCCGAGCGCGTCCCCGCATAAAAACGATAAAAAGCTCCGACGAGGCGAGGCAGGAAAATCGTATAAGAGCGGCACGCGGAGGGGAGGGCCGACGCAGCTGCCGCAGCAGTGCAATATGCGCGTGCTGTACTTCCCCGACGGAGATCGGAGCGTGCCGAGGAAGCGGAGGGGAATGTGCCTGGTATGCGCGCCTTGCAGCTCCGAGAGGAAGAGAGAGAGAGAGAGAGAGAGAGAGAGAGAGAGAGAGGGAAAGAGAAGCAAAGAGAGAAGGAGGGAGGGTGGAAGGGAAGGAGGTAAGCCAGACCCGGACAACTGGTTCTCTCTTACCTGGGCTCGCGCGTTCAAATTCCTCGGATTGTACGTCGCACATGCGAGTCAGCTGTAGCTTCAGCAGGAAATTTTTCGGACGCCGGATTTCCCCCGACCCTCGGTGCCGTACGTGTATACGCCCACGGAGAGAAATTTTCTAGCAAAAATTGCGATAAATCTAGCAAAAATTACAATACTGACTTGTAAGTGGTTCACAGACTAGCCAAATGGTAAAAACTACACTGAGAAAAAATTGTAGTAAAAATTAGTATCTTGTCTATAGAAAAGTGGCCACAGATTGTCATGCAGTGGAAAAATTACCATCCTGTATTATAAATTTTAATAGAAAATATTATACATTTTACTAGAGTTATGGTAAAGTTTCCAATAATTTTAGTAAAATTTACAATACAGGATGGTAATTTTTCCACTACATGACAGTCTGTGGCCACTTTTCTAGACTGGATAGTAATTTTTACTAGAATTTTTTCTCAGTGTACCAGACTGGCGAGCAAAAATTACTAGACTTTAACTAATTTTTACTATAATATTGTAATTTTAACTGTAACTCTAGTAATTTTTGCTCGCCAGCCTGGTAAATTTTTTCATTTAGCCAGTCTGTGACTCGGTTTACTGTACTACGTATATTGTAATTTTTTATAAAAGATTTCTCTCCGTTCCAGAATTACTTCGTGCGATCCTCAGAATTATGCATTTGTTTACTAAATTCAGTCGATGCGACGCGCTGTCCTTTTCGTACAAGCTGCATAATTGTCCCGTCAAGCAGGTGGATTTTCCTGGCGGGCGAATAAAAAAAAAACATTGATCTTTTCGTTCCTCGAGAAATTTTCTTCGTGAGACACGCAATCTTTTTAAAAGCCCGTCGCACCAGGGGGAAACTCGTTTAGGAAGTAAATCTCCGGTAAGTCGGTCTTCAAAAGAGTCAAGGTTGCCTCTCCGCAAGGCGAGTTTCTTTTCACAGCCTAAAATTGTTTTTCCGCTTCCCTCGGCGGATGCAGGCCAATTCTCCAGGCAGGAGCGCGACAGGAAAAAAAATCCGCCTCTATAACCGCGTTTATTTTCTGCGACATGGTGGAGGGAGAGAGAGAGAGAGAGAGGGGAGGCTCTCCAGGGCGAAAAAAGAAATCCCTCATCAGGCGAAGAGAATCCTGGTCCCGCGACTCCGCCTTAACTCTCACATCCCGGCGGAAAAGCCTCTCGGGCCCGTGAGCGCGATAATAAAAAGGCTCATCGTTGACGGCGACAACGTCCTCATCAAGAAAAGTGCCGGGCCGAGATGAGTCCTCTCCACTCGGTGCCGTTTAAAGGAAATGAGGCGGCCGGGCCGCGTCTTTTTTTAGCCTCTCGAGGTTCTCGCTCTCTTTGCCTCTCGTTTTTTTCTTTTCGAGACTCCCCGCACCGAAATCGCCGTTACCGCGAGTGCACTTACGCTGATCTTTCGCCACGGTGAGGCAAGAAGCAAAAGACCTTCGAGCGTTTGTTTATCTTTCAATGTAATTGAGCCTAATTTGTCTAAGAAAATATTTCAAGAGGTAATGAAGTCGTCTCTGATATTGTGTTCAACTCATTTAAAAATCTTTATGCACCTGGAAATGTAGAACACTTTGTTATACTCATATTTTTCGAACGTGCACCGAGAATGGCAATTACGTCGGCCATATAATCGCACGCGTGGAAGTTACCTATTTACTATTGTTTTCTCATTTTACGCCTTTTTACTGTAGAGTGTGTGCTCCAGTTCCGTCCTCAAAGTACGCTTGAACAATCTTTTCGGATGTTAGTGTACTATAAATTTTCTTTCAGTGAAAATTTTAGTGTGCGTGAAAATTTTGAATGTATAGATTTCAATGGCAGACTAAAGTTACAATTTTTGTTGTTTTGCCTTAAAATGTTTGTAAACTTAAACTTGTATAAGTGATTTTAATTATTTATTGTATAAACGGAAAAATCCCGAAATATAAAAAATTGAGAGAAAAAATAAGATAAAGCGGTATGACAGATTTTCACTAACAAATAATAGCTAGCGCCTAAGTTTTTTTCATACTCTCTAAATCTGAATATGTAAAATTCACTTAACAAATATTAATTTTTTAATTTTTATTTTACTTCTTAATTATCGCATAGTAACATATTTTATGGGAAAAGTCGTTCACTTATTCAAATATCTAAACAACTTTTCACATATTAAATATTACTATTCATATTTTTTATAGTGAATTTTACGTTTGCAGGTTTAGATGGTACCCGTTATTAAACAATATATCTTTAGAAAAGAAAATCGCAACAGTAATATACGTATAATCCACAAAAATTCGGAGCTCTGCGATCGATCGTTCACCCCGGCGAGCCTCGGAAATTGACACCGTGAAAGATTGAATATCGCTGCGGAAAATTGACTCTCGATCATTTTCCCCGGCGTGTTAGTCGGAAAACTCGAGTTCGGAGCCGAGTCCGGGAAACGCGCGCCTGTATTACGACATTACGATCCGCGAGAGTCGGCCCCGCCGGTGCAGGTACACCGAGGAGTGAAAAAAAGGCGTCGCGTGCATCGGAATCGAATTTCAGCGGGATTCATTGTGTTACGCGGGCTCTCGGGTTGCGGCCTCGCCGAAATCGATCCCGCCGCGAGATGCAGATAGGGCTCGCGTGCGCGCGCGGCCGCCGCAGCGCGTGCGGGACGGATTTTCCGCGCGGCCGACGTGCGAGACCGCGAATTGCGTTGCCACGGCTAACCCCGTCAGCGGTCGCTTCTGCCTCCCCGTCGTCCGTATATACGTCGCTGTAAGGCTCGCGCTGACATTTTCACCGTGTGCGTGTTTGCACTTGACTCGTAGAAAGTCGAAAGTTTGAGCTTTACTCTTTTTCGCTGTGAGCTATCTAAAGTTTACTTCGTAAAAAGCTACTAAAATTAGTGAAAGTTTACTAAAACTTAGTGAAACGAGCTTGATTATGTAAAGACTATAATGTAAAGCAATTTGCACTAATACTAGCAGTTTCCCACTAACTTATCTTTAGAGAATAGTACAGGTCCGACGTATTTGAATTTGTTGACTAAATAGTAAAAAGGGGCGTCTGAAATCTACTGTACGGTTATCGACAGTTTCTTTGTTATTCAAAAACTAAAACAGTATTTCCGATAAATGCAACATATTTCCTTTTTCTAGTGTGCACTAAATTTTATGCAGTGAAAATTTGAATAATTTCAAAAGTTATACACTTTTATTACTGTAAATGAGTGAAAATGCATTGCTTTACAGTGAAAAATGTGCAATTGTTTAAAAATTAATGAAATTTTTACTAACTGACATACTATACTATACAAGTGAGATTAATTCATTGTTTAGGAGAGAAATTGTCTGAACATTTTTACGTGAATGATACAATTAAACATACTTCATGCATTATCATTGCGAACAGTGATACATCACGTTGAATTATTAAATAACGAAGAAAATATTGTTGTATGCTGATAAGGTACATTCCTGATCACGAGCGTTATTTAGTTAAAATATTATTGTAGTTTATTAGCTATTGTAGTTTTCAATTCAGTGTACATTTCTTCGTTTGGATTTATGTTTCACTTTTTCGTCGTATTGGTGTACTGATCAATTGCCGGCGGATGGAGTAAGCTTGCGACCTCGAGATTCAGGACGGCCATCGTCTTTTTAGAACGGAAATGAGATGTTTTGCCTTATCCATTACAACTATTGTGCATTCACCTATAAAGGAAAGTTTCGCTTTGCTTTTGCATTCACAAGCAAAAGCACCGAGGAAAATATTTTAAAATGAGGATTTCAATAGTATCAACGTTGAGGCCTATTAGTTAAGATTATATTTCATATATACAGTAATGAACTTGCATTTATTATATTGGTTGATCCCTTCAAGCTTTCATGAAGCAAACTGATGGATAATTAACTTAGATCCATGACAACTTTTTCCATTGCCTTTATCAGTTTCAATAGTACATCTACATCAGATTATTTCTAGTAACTAATTTCACATTCGAGTTCATCTTTTCTAATTGCTAAAAATAAAAAGCAAAAGGATATCACAAACATCATAAAATTCCAGCAATAGCAAGTGATCGAATAAACGTCAAACTTCATCCCGTAAATAAAATTCCCGGCCACGCACGCGCCAAACTGCAGATAAATTAATCCGCCGTCCAATTAAGCGACTATACACCTACGTTCGTACGCGTCACTGAGCTCCTCCGTGATCTCATTCCCGGCGAACAGAACCGGCGCATCTCGCCGGGCGGCCGCAGTTCCGCGGGCTGCACGCGTCATCCGCATTCCACGAAACTTTTTAAATCAACTTATTCGCGCCGGGCGCCAACGCGGCTTTCTCGCGCGGCCTCCCCCGTATCTCGCCGCCTCGATCGCGAAATTTTCCTGCACACACTCCGGATCCGCCAGGAGGATACGCCGCGCTAATAGAGCGGAACGCGGCGAATGTCTAGTTCACAGTGGGACGACCTTGAGGTGGGAATTTTTTAATTTATATATTTATTCAAATATTTCCAATCTAATTGAGATTTATAGGAAACTCTGGATATTCGAGCTGCGTATTAATGTTATTGATGCATTTTTCTTTTGTGATCAATTGAATTTCAATAAAAATTAATTTAGAGCTCTTCTTAAATAAATGAAATCTAACAAATTTAAAGGATGCCGCTATATACTTTTGATTAAAAAATTAAAGTTTGTCTTCTACTTCTTAAAAATTAAAGTTTGTCTTCTAGCATCAAAAACTTTGGAAGAGATTCTATCTCTTCGCGAAATCTTTGGAAACAGAATATTCTTAAAAAAGATATGACTTCTTATTTATGATAGTTTTTTAAAAGCTGTAGATGATTTAGGCGCTCTGCGTGCAAATGCGCATTCAAGTTTTACCTTTCAGCAAAAATGTCAAGGCGAAAGGAAAAGCTTCATTTATTCTCTCTTTTGGAGAGTCTTTCGCTTACGATAAATCGCAATTATTTTGATACTCTAGAAAAGGCGCACAAATAGGATTTTCATTACCACATTAAACGAGTATATATGAGAATCGCTTTGGCATCAAACGAATTTTTTCACAGAATGTTCGAGTAGCTTTGCACTTTGAATACTTCGCGTGAGTTCGTTTGTATTCACCCTGTAAAAATGCAATGTTCTTTCGAAATGCGACTGATTTTTCGACCATTCAACTCGTATCCAGGAAATAATGCAATCACCGCTATAATTAAATTTAATGATTAACGCGCAGCAATTGTGAGGTTAAAGAGTGCAGGAATCACTTTGACATCAAACGTACGGTTTCGTAGGATTCTCTAGTACCTCCTTCACTTCGTAGTTTTTTTTTTTATCCTTAAAGAGCTATAGGTCATATGATCACGTGCTCATGCACTGCAATATATTGTCCACTGAGATTTATCAATACTGTCGATAATAAAGATTACTGACTGATCCAATCTATCTTCATTCTTGAATATAACAAACTGATTTAAATAACTAATTCTTTTCCACTTGTTTCTTTTCCTTATTATATTATTATTGATTTTTTTTTTTTGGGATTAGGCTAAGGAGGGAATGCAAAAAGGAAAGATTTACCAACCATTAATAAATACAATTATTAATAATTAATAACTATAGTATACCTCTGATCCACTCCTTTAACTTCCTACCAAGAATTACAATTTAATTTTAATAACGCTCGATAATAGTAGTTAATATAAAGAGGAAAATGACCAAGACGAGCCAAAAAAGAAACTAA
>JAWWEN010052431.1:0-10693 GCA_035582955.1 Sycophila texana | reverse complement strand
AAAAAATTCTTCTCCGTTCAAAAATTATGGCCGTTTCCGCTTAGGGTAGGCATATTAGGCTCAGGTACCTTATATATTCCTCAAAATAACAATTGCTTAGCATTTCTATTGAAACCCACCGAATTCTCATTAAATATATGATGTTAAATCGTATCCAATAACATTCTCCGTCAATTTCTTTAACAATACATATCAAAGCTACATGTCAAACCCCTCCTCAAGCAGCTTAAAAGATCACAAAATAAGATAAAACAAAATCGAACGATCAGCTCAAAATTAAATTACTTGGAAACCTTAAATGTACGCAACCCTCTCGAAAAGAAAGCACTCGGCAAACGCACGCAGTGCCATTCCAACATCACGAAAAAAACAAACAAACAAACAAAGTATGTACAAGAACTAGAGCAGTAAACGCGCAGCCAGCGAACAAAAGCACCATCTCTTCAAATAATCAAGATAGCCGTCGCGCGCGATTCCTCGGCCGGGCGTCGGTCTTTTCACGTCGCTCGGCCATTCTTCGCGCGCCTGTAAAACACAACGGCCAGACAATGGGCCGCGCCCCTCGTTTATTTCCTCGCGCACCCACCGTCCGAGCTACGTGCTACTGAAAGTGAGAGAGAGAAAGAGAAAGGGAGAGAGGGAGAGAAAGCTAAGAGCACCGCTTCATTAGCGACCGGCAGGCGCATGCGAGAACTGCCCCGTCGCTTCCGGCCGTCCCCGAAATCGGGAATAATATTGGCGTCGCCAGCGGTATAATTGAACGGAAGGGGAGGGCCCGTCCGACGGGCACAATTGCGAAGGGAGGAGGATGGGGGGCAACGCACGAAGACGACGGCATGACTAAGTAGGCCGTGGCCGTAGCGACACGCCCGGTAATGCGCGGCGCGCGCGCGTCTCGATCGTTAATTACGTCCGATGTCGATTGTGCAGGGCCCCGCGCGCGTGTACATGCGAGCTGCCCCTCACCGTTCCACGTCATCGGCCGATTGTTCTTGAGGCATCGCTCGGTATTTTACGCGCGCCGCCGTAATTGAGCAGCCCTTAATACCTTGTACGCCGGGCGTATTGTTGTCACGAGGATCGAGGCGCGATCATCGCTACGCGGGACAATGGGATTCTTTTCTTTTGCTGGCGTTTTTTTTTTTTTGCTACCTCTATTTTTTTTTTCAGTAGAGTGAACGGAGGAGGGTAGTGACTTGTCAGTCGGTCGATTTTTAAAGAGGCGTGCACTTATTGTTCTACTGCTTGGATTGTTGTTTTATTTTGCTTTTTGCGCATGGAAAGTACGAGGAATAATGAGGATTTACTGTTTTTTCTTTCAAAGTATAATATAGTTTTAAAGATTAGAAGTGTGAAATAATAAACTATTTTTTATTTATGAGAAGGACTTGCTGTTTATAAAAGAAAATCGAATTAAACATGCTGTTTATAAATGTTAATGTAATGATGGTAATAATGTGTAAATTGAATGAATCTGCATGGCAGCAAAGCTGTAATCATAGTACACTAAGGATCTCTAAGTTATAATTAAGAGAATGTTTCTTTTAATTTTGGCTGCTGTTAATGCATCTACATTATGATTGTACACAATGTAATACTATTGTATAATGATTTTGCAATGTACACTATTGAATGTCGGATAAAAACTTAATTTTCTACTTATTTCAAGTAGTTGCTCGTACTTGAGTTTTTAAATATTATTTCAAATGCATACTTATGTGGACTGACGCTCGTAGCACACACGGGGTCGGAATAAATAAATAAATAAAAAAGTAAATTATTAAAATTATCAAGATAAAAAATAACTGATGATTCACCCTGTAAAAATTAACGATGTATTTTTTTAAAGTAACCGTAATAAAATGCACTATAAAACAGCAGACTAATATACTACGACCGTCTATTCAAGGGTATCTCCGATTATTACAAGCCCCTTCTCAGTAGTAGGCGTTGAGCAGCGGTGGCCATCACCCCCCTCTCCTCCCCCGTGACCAAATCTGCTCGATTTACGCCTCAATAAATAAATCCTAACGAGACTCAGTCGAGGAACCAGCCCGCGAGCAAGTCCCATAACACTTACCTAACAGTGTACAGCACCGACCGCAGTCCACGCGTGCCCCCCTCTCCCCGTCCCTTAACGCACATTCCACCGGCGCGCCAAGCAGGGCCAATAACGAGAATCGACGGCTCACCATTCGAATCGGTCGACGCGAGAGCGAGAACCCGGCGGTTTATCGGGCGACGAGTCTTGCTGGCAACTTGCCGCTGCCACCGTCGCGGGGACTAACGACGCGCGTTTGATCCTCCGCCGAAGGACGACTCTAACCCAGAGAAGGGGGGGGGGGAGGGTGAGGGCAGTGGAAGAGGCGGAATGGGGGTGAGCCCCGTGCGCGCAATAAAGAGCTAATCCGCACCGACAAATCGCGGCGGGGACCGCGTACGTCTCGGTGCCAACCACCCCCCTGGCCTAACCTGCTCGTTCCAGCGGCGACGAGAGAGTGACAGAAAGCGACGACGCGGATTGCTGCCGCACGGCTGGCTCTTTCGTCGACTGTGGCTACGGCTATTACATATACTCGTCGTAAACTAACGCGCTGGCTCTGTAAAATGTATTTTTGGTAAATTCTTTGGTGGATGAAATCGTTACGGGAAGGGGAGCAACGGAGGAGGAGAGAAAAATTGGGTAAATTTATGCTGGGTACGCTATATACAAGTAATCGGTTGTGATGTTGATGTTTATGTTCATAAATCGTCACCTCTATTGAAGAAAAGCACATTTCAAAAAAGCCATTTTTCAAGTAAATACTTCCAGAGCCCTGCTAAACTTGTGGTATAATTCCTGTGGTACCCTGACATTATCAGGTTCTGGAAGTGTTCATTTTACTCCAATGCTTCAAAAATATCAGATTAAAGTAGTCCTTTTTTGAAATGTGCTTTTCTTCGTTAGAGGCGACAAAATAATTGATTACGAGAAATTGTTTTTTTAAATGGAAATGCAATTTCAATAAATAAGACAGCCGTTTTACTTGATGCGATATTTAAGTAGTAATGTACGGATATGGTCAGACATGCGACTGCAGGAAATATTATATGTGAAGGGGACTCGCGTTTTATAAAGCACTTTTAAAATATTTTAGGTAGTTTCCATTTATTAAAATTAATTAATTTACAGTATTTTTATTCACTACAAAATTTAAGCCTAGTAGAAATAATGTTTCTAAAAAATAATGACTTAAATTAAAAAAAAATTGTATACTCAATTGACTTTTCACGGACCCCTGATAGATTTCCTTTACCTAGATATTCCTATTCCGGTTCAATTCTGGTCCGCGTTCCTATCAATTATACCATCATTTGAATATAATAGAGAATATCAGACATGTGTCTAGAGAGAAGATATATGTAAAAAGTGGTAGTTTTGGTCAAGTCGCGTGTTTCAATTTCGCACAATATTATTAAAATTCAAGTTAAAAAATATTTTTAGTGCACATTACTTTCTTCCGTACTGTTCCAAGTCCCTTATCATACATCTCCTAATCTTAATCATCAAATAATATATAATCCTTATAATCAATGAGTTACAAACATTATTTAGGACTAAAGTCAATAAATATTCTTACACCCAGTATAATAAATACTAATCCACAAAAAACAGCTAAAAACTTGCTCGAAAAAAAAAGTTGCAGACATGATCGGAGCGGTTCCGGAGGCATGGTAAAATAGAAGGCCGCGTGACGGGAAACAGATGTCAGCTGGAAGCACAAAGCCCCGAGGTCGAGAGTCCTGACTCCTCCCGCGGATTAGCGCGAGGACCGGGTATTACAATTTTAAGCATCGTAATCCGGGGGCCATCGGATGCTCCGCAAGCCGTGCTCGTCAGCTATCAGCCGGAACAGAAGGGCGGGGGGGTGCAGTGCTCGTTTATTAGAAACAACGCGGAATGCCCGGTGCGCTCGCAGATTTTACTGGTGAAATCTCGAAAAGTAATATTGTATTAATATTGCTGTATGATTCGATTCAAAAAACTTTTCGTGGAAAATTTATTACCACAAACATAGCAAATTTTTGCAAGTTGAGTGCACGTATTTTAAACGGTAGAAGAAAACTTATTATGATATTAGAAAAAAAAAATGACGATTTTATATGGATTCATCTAGGAATTTAATTATACTATTACAAAAACCATTTTAAGTATTCTCATTATTTTCAAGTACATCATCCACCGACAAGAAATTACAAAAATTCTCCCTACCTTCTTCTCGCGAGTGTCAGTACAGAATAATAATTGAATTGAGCACAATTCACTCTCTAAACATGAATAAATGAAGTTCACGGATTTGACGTTCGAGTAAGTAAATATTCGCTGATAAATGAACAAGAGTGAATTGAACATACTACACGAGGACGACTTTAAAATTATAAAAGAAAATTCGAGTGGATAAATTTTACTTAAATGATAAATATTTCTTTCCCGTCATCAAGATAGTACCTTCCGTTGCATTCACCTAAAAAGGACAAAACAAAAAAATGCGTACCACCCTAAAAAAAAATAGAAAAGAGATACGTTAAAACAGAAGCATAAAGCAGCTACAAAGAAATAATAAAGATATTAAAACAAAGCGCGTATTATTTTTTGCGCTCCCAACGTGCCCATCGCACAAAGACCTCAAAGCGCGAAAGAATAAAAAAATTAACTTGACGCGTAAACGCCGCGGTGCTCGAAGACCCGAAAAGAATAAAGGAAGAGGCGTAGCAGACCGGGAGGGTGAGGAGGGAAAAAAAATCAACGTTTCACCTTTGGCGAACTCTCGACGTTTCTTTTGAAGTGCCTGGGCTCACGCGCGTTATATCTCCAGCGAGCCAGCGAACGCCTAACCGAGCGCGTGGGGGGTTACGCGCCGTAAAAAATTCACCGCTGTGCTGTTTCATACTATGAGCAAGTGAGAAAGAGACCGAGAGATCGAGAGAGGAATCAAGTGATGTGTGTGTGTGTGTGTGCGTGCGTGCGTGCGTGCGTGCGTGTGTGTGTGTGTGTGTGTGTGTGTGTGTGTGTGTGTGTGTGTGTGTGTGTGTGTGTGTGTGTGTGTGTGTGTGTGTAGAGAGAGAGAGAGAGAGAGAGAGAGAGAGAGAGAGAGAGTGTAGGAGAGAGTGAGAGAGTGAAAGATAGTAAGGGAGAGGGCCTGGACACAGCGGCAGCCCTCGCAATCAGCATTCTTTTGCGCGACGCTCCGAGCCTCTTTGTCTCGCATTATGCATGTATAATGGGAGATAAGGTTATTTTCGACGCTTTTTTCCTTCTTTTTTGCTCGCCATGCACGGACAGAGCGTTGACGAGATACAGGACGGCGGCGAGCCGATGTTGGCAGAACATCTGCTCTGGTCTTCTTGGACGCGGCTCTTTGCTCGAGCGTTGTCGCGGGTCACCGAAAATATTTAGGAGAGCCCACTTTCGCGCGAAAAAACTTCTCCTTGCTCTATCTAGCTACTCTTGCAATTGTATTTTTTATTTTATTAGCAGATTTTCGCGTACGTGAAAGAAAGTTTTAATTTTTTTCCGACATCATAGCGGACACTTTCTGCATATTTTTTTATTAAATGTGCGCCACTGTGAGCGTGTGCGAGTGCGGAGGTTTTTGTGTCGAACCTTATTATCAGTAAAAGCAGTTAAAAATAAATTAAAAAGATTCACAAATAATTCATTAGTTTTTTTAAATTCTTATATTCTCTTCAAAAATTTCAAGGCCTCATTCTAAATGTTATTGCCATAAACTTTCAACACGTCCCTGGTAAACGCTGCCAACTGCACAAGATTTTTGTAAATTTTATAATACGATAAAATATTCAATGTTTTAATAAATTGTAACGTCCCGAACATTAGCCTACACATCAGGCAACCCGGCGAACGAGCAGGAGCGCCTGCAGATAAGCAAACCTCCGGTCAAGCGCCACCAGAGCGGAGCGGCGGCCCGAGCGCTCATGGTGGGAGAGAGAAGGCGGGGCCCCGAACGGGTATATAAGCCGCAGTATTTCACGGAGCTGGCACTCTTGTCCGATCATCCGGCCACATAAGCATAGTCTTGGCTACGGTGGATCGACTGGAGAACCCGATCAATGCGATCTGTGGGTCTCCAGTGGAGAATTGCTTTATCGCATTGAGTCATTGCGACTCGCGGGTCTCCCCCTTCTCTCTCTAATATATTTAAAATTTAATCTTGTAAATAATATAAAATTTTCGTTAAATAAATAAGTACATTAAATTAAAATTAATGCTTGTGGTTATTAAAGGAGAGAAAGGAGATTTCCCTCCCCCATTACGTGGGAGTGGTGGCATTTCTCCAACTTGTCTTAATACCCTTGTTTATGCATGACTCGGGTGGACAAGAATCCTCCGCTTTATACACGCATGTTTATACACGACAGGCGGAATAAAGCGGAGTAAAAAGGAATCCCTTCCTTTTCCTTACAATTTGAATCTGCTACTTAGAGCTCGAGTCCAGATACAAAATTAAAATTTTTTCTGCTTAACGAAATGTCAAGCAAGACATTTCGCAGTATAAAGTCTTGCACGTAACAAGTGTAATATCAAACTGATAAATGTATTTTAATTTTGAAAAATAGGGTAAAAGTTTTAAAAATATTAGATTATGTCGTTGCAAAGGCTATGACACTTCTAATAAAATTAATTTTCTGCTTGTTAATTCATACTGAATAAGTACAAATGTTAGAACTGAAATGTAGGCCAACGATCATTGTTTTCATTAATATGTTTTGAAAGTATGTTGCACATGTACTACGCGTGATGTAGTCATAAACTAGTGCTAATTATTATTTAATTTCTCATCAAAGCTCATGCTAAATATTGCTTGTTTTCTCTCCCATAGACATCGAATTTTGGACACAAATCTGTCGACTAATTAAGTAACTCAGCAACTGCATGCTATTGTACTATTTTAACAGGTAACTGTACAGATAACTATACGAAAGTCTAATTTCAATGGTATATCAGTTAGAAATGGTGTTTACTCCGCGCAAAATAGTTTTCCATTCCGCCTCCAATGGGCCTGAGTTTTTCAAACATCCCATGGCTACTAATCCGACGCGATGCTCGCGCTCGACCACACGCCCATACATGACACTTATGTCCATAAACGCTCAGCCACACAAACGCAGCCGTACACACACACACGCAGTGCCGCGGTGCAAACCCACTTTGCCTCCGCCCGCGTACGCGCGACATTCAGCAGCATCCGAGTTGTCAGCTGTCGCGTTAGCTCTCGCGTATCCGCCTCTCTTTCAGACCGCGGAATGCGCTGCGCCGCCGTTGCAGGTGTCTCTATACACATAGTTAATGCGCCGGGCGACTGCCGCCACACCGAATGCATCCGCGACTTAGAGCCCCTCACTCCCCTCTACTAGCCCCTCGCCCCTCTCGT
This sequence comes from Sycophila texana, assembly GCA_035582955.1. Taxonomy (NCBI): domain Eukaryota; kingdom Metazoa; phylum Arthropoda; class Insecta; order Hymenoptera; family Eurytomidae; genus Sycophila; species Sycophila texana. The sequence continues at coordinate 3,260 of JAWWEN010052431.1, read as the reverse complement.
GAATAAATTGTACGTCCGCGTGCGCGACATATTTCCGTGAGCACCTCCCCCCTTCACCTCTCCGGCGGCAGTCGTTCGACGACTGCGCACGCACTTTCATCGTACCGTCAAAGAGAAACGATGCGCCAAATTAGCCCATCGCTCTAGCGACTGCGCTTGCTAGCTGCTCTCCCCCCTCGTTACATGGGAATCAATTGGCGATTGGTGCTAGTGTAACGAAGTTATGAGCCTATTTAACGGATATAAAGTGAAGGTGATTTAGAAGGTACACTAAGGATTTTGCGTATCTATAACAGTATAGAATTTAATGTGTTGCTTTTTGAGTACTAAAACTGTTCGAAGCATAAATTTGAAAAATCACCCTCTTCATTTAATTGCTCAAATGTTTTGACAGTTTTTATGTTGAAATTAAATGTTCGACGAAAATAAATAGAGTAAGCCTGAAAAGTTAAATTTCGTGGAGCCCTAAATTAAACGTGTCAAAAGAAAAGCTTTAATGTGAGTACTAAAACCGCTCAAGCAGTAACGCCAAAATCGATATACACCTTTATTTTATCTCTTTCTAATCTCTACTTTTTTATGGGGATACTGTGGTAGTAGACGAGCTTAACGCAACAAACTGTTAACGCGATGTTATCGTTACTTTAAATGTAAAACAACATTTTCACTGTAACTTTCTTTGCAATTACTCTAACTACTGCGGTGAGCTATTAGCAAATTATTACAGAATACGAGGCTTATACTGCTTATACCGTGGAAATTTTTAATTACAATTTAACAATAAAATATTGAAATTTATATTAAGTTTATGTATTTTCAAAAATCTTATAAAGTGTAAAAATAACAAACACATGATTTGTAAAAAATTAAATTTACTGCACTTAAGTAGATTACTTTATGTTCATATTCGTATACGTATGCATTGAACGAAATTGCGGCACTCGTGCAATCGTAATTCAATACTGCTGAACAAACATCATTATTAATACAAACTAGGTGCAACTGCTAATGGGTTACTAACTGTTTTTGGATTGCAGGATCAATAATAAAGGTGTTTCTTTATTTAATATAACTATACTGTAACTTTATTTAAACAATATCCAATTTAGAATCATTGTTAATAAATAAAGATGTAAAATGCATTATCTGCATATTTTAGCATGAATCGACAACCGATTAAGCGTTTTAATTGTACTCCAGAATTAATGAACAACAATTTATTCCAATTACTGTGCTTCTCAAAGTAAAGTTCATATCACAGTGTAACTTCGTATGCGATAAAACACCCAAAAAAGTCGTGTAAAAACTCGATAAAACAAAAAGAGACAAAAAAAAGCATCAAACATTCCGACTCACAGAGGGTCAACCTCTATACCATTGCGAGCCCGCCTGAATACTTTTCTCCCAAACCATTGCAAACTCTTTCTCTAAAAAAAAAGGAAAAAGAACACGAAAAAAAGAAACCGGGCATGAAACACCGCTCGAACTATCCGCATCGACAAAGCGAATTGGAGCACCACGCAAGGTGAAGTCAAGGCGCAAGCCCGAATCGCGATGTGAGAAACGAGGAATACATAGACGCTGCAAGAAAGAAGCGAAATATTTTATATCGCTTGGCGCGAATAAATAGGAGCCCCAATCTGAGTCGATATCCCGCCGCTGCAGATATGAAATCCAATCCGATTGTATCCGCGTCGAGATTCGACGCTGCAAGAGGGTAGTAGGGGCAGACTTTACAAAGCGAGGAGCGGCCGAAGACTCCGGTGGAAATTGAACTGGGTCGCCGCCGGCGAGTAGATTTGAATTTTCCTCCTCGGGGCTTTTCCCGCGGTGGCCGCGTCGATTCTCGTACGGGGTAATTGGATCGCACGGGCGTCAACGGCGCGGACCGAGCCAGGCTGAATTAGCCCCTAAAACTTGGCGGGTCATGAGCTGCCGGGAGAAAGGACGAGGGATATGGCGGATAATCGGCGCCTAGTTAATACGTCAAGCCGTGGACGTGGCGCGTTTGCTGCCGCACTTTAGCGGTATTTGAGCATTCTACTTTAACGCATTTATTTCGATGTATTAACTGGCGAAATAAAAACTTCATCGTTGAGTTTTTATGAGAGGTTAAATCTTTTATTACATAAAGAATTATTGTCGGGGAAAATTGCGCAAGTCGTTCTGTGTAAATGTATGAATAATTTAACCGAATGGATCGTTCTGCCTTTTTTTGGGATACACTACCGTAGTGTGCTTTCATATAAAACGCTTCAGGTATAGGATTTAGCTGTACAATTGTTTACTTTTTGATGTGTGTTTAACAGTAATACATCGAAGCAATTCTCATATAGATAAAAGCTTGGTGTCGCCAGAATTTGTCGATTTTCAGATTTTGACGTAAAAGCACTTATTTGGGTTCAGAAATACCAAAAAAGTATGTACGTATGTCGTTCTTCCTTTTTAACTTCTGAATCCGCTTGACAATTTCAAGTAATTTCACCGAATAGTTTCCATTTTAGAGCTACATTTTAGGGTTTTTTGAAAATTTGGAAATTTACATATTTATACTTTTTTTTTAAATGATTACTTTTTTTTGCCTGTATTTTGATTATTTTAATTTACATTTTATGTTATCTGACATAAATTACTATTACAAAACTTCCTTTACGATGATGCAAAATGTGTTTTTTATTATTTACTTAAGCATTATACATTTTTAAGCTTTACATTTATTTGTTATAATAATTGATTTAGAACGTTATTTTTTTACAACATTTTGTTTGTCAAATGTTGATCTAGACGACCGGAAGCCTTTTTTATCGGTAAACAATTATGTAAGCAATGACATTTATTAGTGTTTATTTCATTTCTGAAAAATAATTGAATAAAAATGTTCAAAATAAAAATGTTTATATTTATTTTATTGTATTTTCGTGTATTTTCAGTGAAATATACTTCTAATTATTTTTCCAGTGATATCTGTTGATGTTGTGCCGAAAATCGAGAGAAAAAGTTAGTATTCTCATTCTCCATTCCGGACCGGAAGCCACTTAATGGCGCGGAGGCATCATCATCTTTTTCGGTATTGGGATCGGAAATGTGACTATTAATAGTCGTGTTCGATTATACACGAGTCAAGCCGAAGGGAAGCAAAATCGGAGTGGCCGAAGGCAAAGTTCGGAGCGAAACAGAGCGCGCAAATTCAAATTTAGGTCCGAATGGTTGTCAGTGTCATTTTATTCCACTTAAATAATACGTATTTGTTGTTTAAAGTA
>JAWWEN010052430.1:0-10698 GCA_035582955.1 Sycophila texana | reverse complement strand
CTTTCTTCATATTTTCATATAAGAAATCAGCCCTCAAAGTTTCAACAAATTCCGTGATCCGGAGGTCTGGTACTCTCTCTCCTAGTAAGTGCAATGAAGTTTAGCATGATTCGCGTACATTCTAAACTCCAAAAAGTAGACTCTGGGCAAAGTAAAGGTAAAACTGAAATTTTTTACTACTCAAAAGAGTAAAACACAAAGTTTATCAGTTTAAAAGCTTAAAACGCCTGTTTTACAATTTATAAATATTAATTTCATAATTTAATCCTTTATTTAATAGATTTATAGCACTCTAACCTCAAAATGGCATCTTTAATGTCAATTTTCATAGGGGAACTCGGGGCATAGTGGGGCTGGCGCGGGTTGAGCCTTCGGAGCATAGTGGGACACCCGATTAAATTTGTTACATTTGGCGTGAAAAACATTTATTAACAAGTTTCATCCTAACCTCAAATTTATAAAGGAGAGCAATCGAGCAGTGTTGGTGAACCGCTGCTCGATTGCGACAGTATCACTTCGTCGAATTATTGCATCCGATCCTTCAATTGTCAAAACCATCAGAAGGTTATACGGCGAATCACCAATTTGCGCTGGCAGTATATGCTCAACATAAACAAATCAATCGACGTCAATAAACTAATCAATATATTAATAGGTCAATTAAAGCCGTCGCTTCAAGTTGCACCGTTGCAATCGATGATTTCAATCGGCGGCCAATCGCGAAGCGCCACTCTATCGTTATCGTCGTTGCGCGCTTTTGGTCAATCGCAGGCCCTTGAACCCGTCTTCAAGATGGCAGCCGCGGTCGAGCCATCGCTTTTTTTTGTACGGATGGATATGGATTTTTCATCATACCCCGGCCGAAAGTACTCCAAAACATGCACGTTTTGCGGTCGGGAAGTCGCCCATTACAGCTACACATATTTTCTGCGCAAACAGAGTCCACATCGATGCACAGTAGGCTAAAAACCGTCTAAGAATACACTGAGAGAAGTGTTAGACAATAGTTAATATGGTATGTTAACTATTAATATACATATTGTTGATTTGGAGCAAATTTACGTATATTAATAGTTAATATATCAATGGTTACCGCAAATATTTTTATTTTAAATATTAACTGTCAACATCTAAATGTTTGTCTCAAATAAAATGAATTTCAATATAAACGGAGTATATTCACATAAAATATACGTACATATTTACTATTATCTTAAGTATAAGAAAAAGCAAATATATAAATTTGTTCACTATTATAGTGTACTTCTCTCAGTGTACGCATTTGTCTTTGGACATGAATGTAATGAAAATGCGTATAACCTGTAATATGCAACTTTCCAACTGCAAAACGCGCATAATTTTGGCATAATTTCATCCCGGGCATGAAGAAAAATAGTATACATACGCCTAGGCTGGCAAAATAGTTCCTCATATTCGCGTATTTGCTCGCAATCTATACACGAATATAAGGACCTATTTCCCGGCATTGGTACGTAACGTATTATAAATAGAACTTCTGAAAGAACATACTGAAACTGAATGGTTATATACGTTTAAGAAATATTGGTCACACTGGCCACCAGACGGAGCGATTTGATTATTCTACATCCAGAGAATATCTTCTATCTGAGCCACCCAAATTCGCCGGTCGAGTTTATCATTATTAAGCGAGAGGGGCGCGGGCAGGAGTGCGAGCGAAATTAAAGCTTGATGCTCGTCGATAGAGAAAACTTTTAATAATGCGCACCGCTTTATCCGAGATAATAGAGCTTTCGCGGGATCCCGGCGCTTTGTTATTAAAATCAAGGTCTTGCCTCAAGTCGCGGATGTTATACGACCACGCAGCTCACTTTTTTTTGTGGTCTTATTTGAGAATTTCCTAGCCACGTAATAAATGAGTTTATAATTACGTTGCGGGAAAATAAAGTGATTGGGAAGAGGGAAATATATAGCATAGCTCAGTAATTTTCCGTTTAACGACACTGTGACTTTAGACCGTAATACTGCAATTTTCGACGTGTCAACGTAACTCTGCAATCGGTGATTACGGTTAAATAAAACTGGTGTAGGTGTAGGTGTGCCTGGGCTTTCGCAAGATCCGATTTCTTATCCGATACTTCGCGGAAAATGTCAGGTAGCGTCTGTCTTGTTCTCTTTCTTTTGATTGAACGCACTTCTTTAGCGTATCTTTCCGCGTCTCTGAAATATGACATATTTTCGGTACCGTTTTGCGCGCTCTTAATTATTTGGATTCAAAGAAAATGAAAGAGGACCGTAGTTTATTTGCGTCGCAAGTGAAATTTTCTGATCGGCCTATTTTAAAGTTTCGACTCTCTGGTATCTGGGTTATCCCAAAATACATATAAAGACTCGCTTGCTATCGTTTGTTGAGCAATATTATTTTGATTCCTGTATCTCTCACATAAAGTGGTTTCTTTTATTTCTCAAAAAAAAATCAAGCTTATACTACACTTCTTTCTCGAGTATTTATTTATTTTAAAAGTCACCTAATTAATAAATGAATAAACAAATGTTTGTCTGAAATAGTCATTAGCGACGAGAGAACTGTAACTAATTAAAACATTATATTTTCATCGTTGCCTTCCGCTAAAGCAAATTTACTCGGTGCACGGGGGAAAATTTTATTTTCCCAAAACCGCACTGGACGAATCAAAGCGAAAAGTTAACTTGGCTTCCCGTTCTTACCCACGCATTTCATTAAAGCAAAACTCGATGCATTATTAACGGGAACTGTCGTCGTCTTTTAGTAGCACGCACGAAATGTCTTATCAATGGAGGCGCAGCTGCATACAGTGAGGCATCCGCGTGAGACAAAGGCATAAACTTGCGATGAAGATTCTCCGCCGCGACTGCTTCTCTCTCTCTTTGGAGGTGTGGCAAACTACGTCTTCCTTAAGTCTGACTCTCACTACTGGCGTAGCCCCTTCAGACTGGGATATCGAGTGGCTGCGGTTCGATGAGAATCAACTGCTCTGCTGAAAGAGTTGGAGTGCATTTAAATGAAAATTGGATTTCCTTGCTTGAAAGTTTAACAAAGAACAATTACTTGTTAGAAATAATACAAATGTTAAATAACTACAAAGTAGTATTAAACATCGTTTATTTGATTATTAAACATTTATTTTTCCTTAGAATTAAATCCTCGTTTGAATTGGTATTTCGTGATTGCGTAATGTATAGTAATCTCCGAATTAAAATGCTGTGTGACGGTTATTAAGTGTATCATGACACTAGATTACTTCAGTAAAACAATTTTTTAATAGATCAAAGTTAAAAGAAAAGGCTGTACATTAGAATAAAAAATTTTAAACTGTCCAAATCTTGACAATAATGTAAAGCCTAGTACACAAACGTACCGCAACATACTAAAATTTACCGTTAGGTATCAAAACGTACTCATATATCCTAAATCACACAGTATCTAAATTATTAAAATTTTAATTCTGCTTAAAATATCCTATGATTAAATACTTATTAATTTTTATAAAATTACAATTGCATGCATTCATTCAATATGATTATAAGTTAATTATTATAATATATGAATGGAATGAACATTTTAAACTGCGCAATAGTGTAATACATAATTTAGCACATTTAAGTACGTTTTAATACTTACGGTGCATTGGTAATTTTCGGTACGTTTTGGTACGATTCTGTACGATCTTGTTATAATTTGCATATGTTGAAACTTTCCATTCAGGAAAGTATGTATAGTTTACACCTTCTGCAGTCTTCTAAAAAATGAGTAGGTACGCAAAGCAGTATTTTACTGACATAATGGTCTGATGACCGTCAACAAATTTCGTAACACTCACTGATAAAATTTAGAGGTATTAACGAAATCTGACCACGTGATCAATTCAAATGATCAGATTACGGAAAAATAATTTTACAGCACATTGCACAATTAATCAAACAATAAATATTCACATTAGCAAAATTGTCTTCAGAAAATGTCGAATAAATGCAAGCTGATGCGGAAACTAATTTTAATACTAAAAAAGTTGTACGATTTATGAAGTTTTTGCGCTATAAATAAACTAGCAAGTGGCGCACGCGCGTTTATTTGAAGCGCTTCAATATGCATGCAAAGTAAATAAAAAAAAATGATTTTGACTTTTGCCCGTGACGAATAGTTTGGAATGTTTTCTTCCCCTCGTGAAAGCCAAAAGTGCCGCGCGTTGTCCTCGCAAATCGAATGTTCCGCAAAATAGCGGGAAGTTTATAAAGAGAAAAAAAAAAAAAGATTCAAGCAAAAGCATCGCAAAAATTCCGCTCACGCGCGGCCTACACATTGCGACTGAGGAAAATGACGATCGCGTCCATAAATTCTTCGGACCTTTCCACTCCGATAAAAGCTAGTCGAGGTCGCGTTGGCGAAAAGAAGCACCGAGGAGCTGGAAGCGCGTGAAAAGCAGGAAATGTGGTCGAGAGGCTTTAAGGGATTGTACCTTTTGAATTTAACGGCGAGCGGAAGCTAGATTATGTTTGGAAACGTTCTTACTTGAGAAAACTTTATTCGCCGTCCAAGCTCATATTTTTATCTGCAAATAAACGCTTCTTAAAAAATAATTCCGCGCGTAAATAAACATTTCGCTGTTTTCAAAGAAATTGAATTTCTAACGTTGGCAAAAAGACCAGCCAGGGATAAACCCTGAAAAATGGAAATTTTCATTAATCAGGTCTACTTTTTCTGTGGATGCTAATATTACGAAAATTATTAAAAAAAAACACTGTAACATTTTATCAAATTTTAAAATATTAACTTAGCTCATAAGAAACTATTTGCTACTTTTTAAAAAATTTAATGACATCAAGACACTTTTCCGGATTAAAATATAGTTTAAAAGTTAATGAGTAAAATCGATTTTCCTTAAAAAGTTTAATTTAGCTTTATGCTATTAATTAAAACTAGAATTTAAGCAGAAAAAAATTCATTAAAAGTTTTGCTACAAAGTTAATATTCGATTAAAAAATTTTAACTTTATTTCGTCCCGCAATTTAATCTTCTTCTTAAGAGTGCGAGTGCAGATGCACTTGAATAATATGCATTACGCAAATTAAGAAGAAAGTGGGGTAGAGGAGGATGCACGTAAGCCAAGCACGTAGAGCCGTGAAAATAGGAATCACTGAAAAACGAAGAAGTCTGCAGTCCACATTTTTACGGGCGAGAATATGTACGGCTAATTGCATCCGCGACATTCACCTCCGGTGTGTAGCTATTATCGGGTTTGGTACCGGACATTTTGTGTGCTGGCATGTTAATTAGAAAAAAGTCGTTTCCCGTTGAAAGCCCCAGCAAGGAGTTTTTTTTTTCACGTCGCGACAAAAGGGAATATATTTACAATCCATGATAATTAAATTGACCAGTATCTCGTGTTTTAACTGATGCAATTGAAATCGAATAAATTATCGTCTGGTTGAACTTTTTACTTGTTTTATAAAAATAAAATCTGGGCTAAATAGAGCGATATTGACAGTGAAATTCAGTGTAATTTTTCTTAACCTTTAATTTCGCATTAATTACATCAGAATTTAATTAATTTTGTTCCTTTTACATAATACAAGTACACTTACGCTACACGAGTATATCTCTAGAATAGTCCAGTTATTGTAATTGTAAAATTGTTATAAAATAATAATATTAATTTTTTCAAATGATTCATTTTATTTTCAATTCAATAATACTTAAGCGTTGAGGTTTTAAGGTGAAAATGGATTCGTTGCAGGGAGCGATTTACCAGATCTGTTGGTAAATATAGATAAAATTAGGCACTAGCACCAAGTGGATTTGAAACATACGTGTACACATATGCATCCAGTGAATTACTTGACGTAAATGAATAGACATTCGTGAAATTCCCTGTAGACTCGAACGATCCATCTGCATTTCACGACACAAAAATTAATTTACCAGTTTTTAGTTTAAACAAATAGCATAAAACTGAAATGAAAATTATTATTACCGTAAAATAATCAGATTAACCATCTTAGTATAAAATTCAAATGCTTACAAAAGTTTAATTAGTAATTTATGCTTTTCTACTGATTAGATACTTTTGACAGATAGTCAACCCATAATTAAACTTGATTATTAATTACTTCAATCACTATTATTTTTTGATTTTCGAATTCTAATCTAACGATGTTTAACAATTGCATTTAAAAAATCAACTATTACGATAATTAAATTCCAAATTAATTAATTTTAATTCGTGATTGATTAAAATTGGTTTATAACTTCAGGAACTCGAAAGCTACAGTGATTATCAAGTACACTTTCTGATTAATTACCAAATTTTTAGTAGTACGTAAAAATCGTTAATTTTCTGGAATATTATTAATTAATTAATTTTTCATTATTTGAAATTATAAAATTCAATATAAAAAGATTAACGGTATTCCATTATGTCATTATCGGTTATTTCGAAATTCACTTTGCACGGTTAATAAACAGAATTATTCATGAAATACTAATCCCTTAAAAAGTGAATAACAACGCATTGCTACAAATACGAATTTAATTCCAAAGAGAGCCTATTTTCACTCATCGAGAGTCAAATTAATTTATGGAAAGTACAGTGCATTCGGTCACGACTAATTGACAAATAACAAATTGACTTTCGGGGGAAGTCAAAAGCTGCGAAAAAACTGATTATCAATCGTCATTGCCGGGTCAAATAAATTCATGCGCATCAATCACTGCGGTGCAAAAGGTTGCGGTGTCCATCGATTTCTGCCCGCAGAAACCGACCACCCTCCCGCGCAACTTTTTATTATAATATATGAATGGAATGAATATTTTAAACTGCGCAATAGTGTAATACAAATTTAGTACATTTAAGTCCGTTTTAATACTTGCGGTACATTCGTAATTTTCGGTACGTTTTGGTACGATTCTGTACGTTCTATAGTTATAATTTGCACATGTTGAAACTTTCCATTCAGGAAAGTATGTAAGTATAGTTTACACCTTCTGCAGTCTTCTAAAAAACGAGTAGATACGCAAAGCAGTATTCCACTGACATAATGGTGTCCATTGTTTTCTGCTCGCAGAAACCGACCACCCTCCAACGCAACTTTTTAGTATTCCAAACGGGCAATCCCGCCGGCTCCTAATGACACGCGTTGTTCGAGCGCAATTCTCGCCATTGATCCTCGGGCTTCTTCATCATTTCGCCCGGAGAAATCAAATTGAATTAAATACCCCGGCGAAGCGCACTCGTGCGTCTGCCCATTTCTCCTTGGCGGTGCCGTGTTCGTTTCGCCCCGTTCATTGTCGGCGGAACGGCGCTGTTTCATTTATGCGCCGTTATTTTTAATGGCGCAAATCGGCCGTGCAGTTTGCTTATTCATTGGGGTGCCGTGAATGGAACGGAAGGAGATGGAGAGCGGCCCGCACAATTGGATACTATACGGCGACCGTGACGTCCTGGAAATTTATTTCTTTTTGTGTGTCTCGCGGAAAATAAATTTCCCTTGTTATCGCGAGCTTTGAATAAGAGGCCGAAGTGTACCGATAGTTCTGAGTTATTGCATTTGATATGCTAGCGAGCGCTTGGAGTTTTTGCGCTTATCATGATTTTGACTGATATTTTGAAGTTCGAGCTGTGTATAAATGGAAATGAAAATATAAAATATACAAAACGTATGAGACATGTAGAATTAATAGTTTACTTATGCATTATTATCTAATTACGGGGAATTTTAAGTTTTTTTTTTTCATTTATTCTACGGGCGAAAGCCATTTAAATACAAAATACAAAATACGAAAAACAAAGATTCAGGATATAATAAAATTAATATAATTAAGTTAAAAAGAAATCGTTAAACAACGCAAGGAAGTTTTGAATTCCCCAATAGCGTTTAAATTAATTTTGTTTAAGTTAAGTTTTAATTTTGTATTTTGAATATTAGTTAAGAGCTGCAGGGTAAGTATTAATCAAACATTAAAGTTTAACTAGTTTCAAAATGCGCTAGATGGGTCACTTTGAATTACATTGAGGAAATTTGAGGTCCTCTGCAATTGCCCGAATGACACTGTAATGGAACAAGCACTACTCAAATTTTAAATTTTACTTATTTGTAAAGCGCTCAGCTCCGAATGTTCTACACGTTTTTCATTTTAAAGTAGAAAGCGCTTCGTGGTGCAGTTTGTTTTTGTAGCTGCGGTTGCAGTCAAATAAACAATAGTAACAAGAAATAAATAAAAGGTTATAGCAATGGCAATGGCTTTTTTGCTAATGGATAAAAAACGAAGTTGATTTCTGTTTTTATAAATCTATTCCTGAAAAATTGCGGCAACACTAAAGTAAAAGTGTTTAGATGTAATCGTTAAAATTGTAGTTTGCACTTTCACTTCAGTGAAATGTCATTGAAAATTAGTGCAAATGCAGTACTTTCAAACTACATGTGTCCCTGATTAATATCAATATTGACTACTATAAGTAGGGAACTATTGATTATGGAAAACAGTGAATTGTTACAGTGAAAATCAGTGAATTATTACTATTAACAATGAATATTTATTGGTAAAGCAGTGAATTTCTACAACAACTCGACGAAGTGAAACGAATTAAAATACTATATATAAATTGAGAAAAATCAGTTGTAACGATGATGCGGTCGCATAAATACCGACAATTAATTTTTTCTGTTGATTTAACTGAAATGGTATTGGTGTAATGAAAATATTGATTGTTCTAATGAGGTGTTTACTTGTTTCAATAGATACTTCATTATTTCAATAGATGTTTAATTATTTCAACAAATTTTTCGTTCAATCAACGAAAAAATGGTAGTTGTCCATATTTATACGCGCGAATGGTTGTTTCAATTGAATTTTTTGCTCTGCGTACTTATTCCGACTTACATATTGTTAACACACCTTGTTTATAAAATTAATAATAATTTTTTATATACAACGAGTGGATTTCTAGTTGTACAAAAAATTCAAACTCAAAGACAATATCAGTAATGTAATGTATCAGTAATAATTGATCACTGAAGCAATAATCATGCATAGAGTGATTCTTATTTTATATTGTATTTTTTCGTTAAATATAATCATTGATAAAGTAACACTAATTAATTGATTAGTCAGTAAAAAAACGCTGTCGCTAATAAAATTACCAAAATGTTCCACTATTTTAATTTTAGTTACATTAGTCATTTTAATTTTAGACATTCATTCATATACTAGTATAGATGCATTGCAAAGATATATAGAAAGCATTTTCTTGAAAAAATTGCGGTGAATCTCCCTGTAAAAATCATGTAGAAGAAAATGTAATCGAGAGACGCTTTGCAAGTATTATAAATATTCTTTCAATTCTTATCTGAAACTTGGACTGCTGGTTAAAGTTTGCAATCTTTACAATAAAAAGCTCCGTAATTTTTGTAATTTTTGCTCAGAGCTTTTTACGAGAAAATTCTCTCGGTACTGACTATTTCAAATAAAAAAATATAGTCATTATTACTAAATTATTATTCTCTAAATATGAGAAAGTGAAAATAACTTCGAATAAGTGAAAAACTTATCACGTAAATAAGTGTATATAAGCTAATTCTGTGGTTATTCTAAGATAGTACAAAAAACAGGCTTGTCAATTAATTCTGTAAAGAAGATTTATTAATTAATTTAACTAAAATTTATCTATTTACATTATTTACAATAAATTTACCTGTAAAGAAGAAATGACATTTAAAGTCCGTTTCCGCACAGAATTCGACAATCACAATCAAGCCAAGATACAATACAAAAACTGTTTACGACACACCGCAATTCTCTTCTCTGCCAAGTCTTCAAAGACGCCTTCCCGAACATTGTCTCTCTACCAATGTAAATTATACCTACTTTATCCACCATACAGCGGGAATATTCAAATAAAGGAATATATTTTCTTTACATTCACTTATTCGAAGTGAATTTCATTTATTCATATTTAGAGAGTAAAGTAGCGATGATCAGCTGTTCTTTCATTGAAAAGCGCGCTCACTGACAAAATCAGTGACAATTGCATTGTCCCAAATTTAAAGGATATATAATACGTAAGCCACAAAAAAGCTTTGATATATCACAGAAACGAGCTTGGTATAAGCGTATAATCAGCAAACGGCCTCGCGATTAGCACTTTGCTTGATTAAGGCACGATAGCAGCCTTTATTGCGCCTGCATGGAATCACCGCGGCGCCTGCAGTTGTTGCCCCGGCGAAATTATTCCCGCGAGATTTCTCGCCCTCGCGCCTCTCGGGCGCGCGACGAATGCACCTTAAGAGAATTCAGCCGGGCTCGAAACTCGGCGCGTGAATATCAAAGCTCCCGCGGTCGGGGCTTTTCCGCGTTTCAAAACTTTTCAAACTACCGCTCGACGGCAAATTGTGTTCCTATACTCCGTCGCGAGGAAGCGAAACGCGTGTACGGCCTCTCAGCGAAATTGCCGATTGCGCGGGCTTATATTTCTAACGCACGCCGTGTCTTAAAATCTGGATATTTCCCGCTTGACATGTCTCGCTCTCGGGTGGACTATATAATCTCCCGTTAAGGTGTTATGGGACCCTTGTATAATATAATAACTGTTTCCAATTATTTACTTAGAAAAGTAATAGTACATTATGCAACGGGGGCGGAAGCGGATTATTTGCCTCCCGAGACGTTTTTCGGCCGAGCGAAGC
>JAWWEN010052429.1:0-10698 GCA_035582955.1 Sycophila texana | reverse complement strand
CGAGCTGTACAGAGATACTGGAAATTACTTAGGAACAACTTTTACAATGTGTTTGTACGATTGGAATTTGTACGCTAGACAGTAAACACAAAATATAGCTAAAATCCGTTTTGCCCGCCATGTCCGTTTTGCCGGCCCTTCCCCTAATTCATACATTAAATAAAAATTAATTTTTATTAAAAATAAAACGAGTATATAATAAATGACGGAATAAATAAATAATAAACTAGAAATAAATAAATATTTTTATCACTCCCCTACTGAGCTGCAGCGTGTATCAGAGTGGTGGTCGTGATACCTCGACGAAATAAGATCAGCGGAAAGAACAAGCCACTCGAAAGCCAAGCAACGAGGGAATGCGAATCCCTTTTCGTAAAACGAACGAGCAACGACGCAAGGAAAAAGTTCGGACTTGAAGGCGCACAGCTGAAATATTTCTCGGTATGTGCTGTGCCCCGTTGTTGTTGCTCCTCTTGCATCGCCGAGGAAATCGAGCGAGTAAGGTCTACGAATGCAATCGAAATTCAAAGTGGTGATTTATACTTCGGATAGATTGCGAGAGCGGCAGGCGACCAAATTCGCATGATTCGTTTAATGCGATACATTTGAATGCATTTATTCTTCGAATTACCCGGATACTTTCTTTTTTTGCACTATTGCATTAATATCTGCGCTATGCTGCGAGCTACGTGCATTTCAATTACCCCTATTTTCGTTAGACATAAACAAACATTGAATTATTTGCCTTACCAATTTGCGAATTTTACAAAGGAAAATTAATTGAACAAACGACGAAATGTCAAGCCCCAGGAGCTATATGTACATTTTCAGTTAGTTTCGACTTTTATTTCTCCTATCGCAACGATCAGAGAACTATTCACGGTAGTTTGAAATTCAAATAAATTATGCTATTTCTAATGGCACTTAATTTTAGCTCGTCCGAAGGATATAAATCTCGCTTTTCATCGGTAAATGTGTTTAAAAGTTATAATAACACTGAACCAACCCAATTTGTACGGAAAAAATAACGAGGGACAATATAACAAAAAAAATATTTAAAAAAAGATTTAAAAGTCTCAAAGTACTTTTCGGTTATTCCAGGAAACACTCAACAAATTATAAAAGCTGGATTATCAAAGTACTACTTCTGGTAAGCGATAAGCCATTCAGTCGACATGCAGAGTAGGTCGGTCGCGGCGAATGATATAAAGTTGGAAAGGCAAATTCGGCGCGTAACGTGAAGCGCGCAGTCACGTGTAACTCCGGTCGAGCCGCAACGAAATTAGGAAAGACAAGCGGCAAGCCGATGTTGATTTCGCCATTGTCAACGAAGTTATCGTTAATCCTACCGGCGGTATGGGCCATCCCCGCAACTCCACGTCCGCAGTCCGAGAGAGAAAGACGGAGCCAGTGCGGCTGGATCGGGCAGCGGAGTTCGAGAGTGACCTCCGCATTACCGCTGAGCTCGCCACGACTACCGACTTGCGCCCCGTACCTGGGTTTCTCTTTAACAACGAGGTTATTGTTAACCCGATAGTTAACCCGCGAGCTAAAGAGATTTTCAGCAGGAGTCGAGGGGAAGCGAATCCTCTTTTCCTAATTTTCCCCGGCAGCGGAGTTGTCGACGGCGGAGGCTCGAGCCCCCTTGGCAAATCCGAAAACTATACCGCCAGGGAAGTTTGCGCGAGGTTTCGCGCCGAAGCCATTGTGCCGCCCAGGCGAGTGTCCCGCGCCGGCGGCGAGCTTCGCTCTGCGGCTTTTCTCGCTCTCGTTCTTCCGGGCAGCCGTGCGTCCCTCTCCCCGCGGTTTACTCTTCGAGCTCTCGGACTCCCGCCCCCACCACTTCTTCTTCTTCTTCGTCTCTTTTCTCCGGGCGGTGATTTGTTCGGGTACTCACGATGGCGTTTATACGCGCGACAGTCGCGCACCGGGACAAAGAGCCGCCGTCGCTTATTTCTTCGGCCCTTTCTTTTCCATCAATATACCGCTCGCTCTCACCTCTTTATCTTTTCTCCGTTTTATGGCGAAAATTTCAGCCATTGGAATGCACTTATTGTCGCGGCGAGCTCGTAGATCAACCGATAGAGCCTTTCAATGACCCACTTTTTGGATCCATTGTGTTGGGTGGAGAAGGCAGTCGGACGAGGCCCTCGCCTCGCCGCAGAAGAAGTGACATTTGTCTCTGAAGTTAGCCCCGTGTTTGGCCACGTTTGTGGCACTTTCGATTTAAGAGTGCCGTCGTACGTCAAAGAAGCGACTTTTTTACGGCTTCCCGCGGAGGAGCAAAGTTTCGCCGAAGTCGTGGGCCGACGTCGTTTATATTTAATAAGAATAATTTGCATTCGTCGAGCGACCCCGGGGAATGTTCTCGCTTGCCAAAGGAGCGTGAAACTCGTCAAACTCGCCGTGAGCAAGTGCGATGCACTCATGCGAATACAAAATTGAGGCTGATTTAAAACTAAATTCGACAATGTCATTAGCGAAATGAAACACGCCTCTGATATACAATACGCGCGGCCTGCGCGTACAAGCCGGGCGCTCATGTTTCCGGACCGCCCCCCTGGTCGCCGCGCCTCGTATTTACCGTTGCTTATCATATTGTTTCGCGGCTGGTTATTATTTTAATTCATTCCTTGTCACGTGCTGGATTATACGCTTTTTATTAAATTATCGCGAAATCGCAATCGGGCTTATTATGGCGATTATTAATGCCTTTGTTAAAATAAAAGAAATATTCATGCTCCGCATTATGCGTATGTACATAATTTCGCAGCGGAAGCTACACTGGGCGCATTGATAATCATTTTTCGGAATATTATTCTGAGGTTTATTGTTAACGTGGCTGCTTCGCTGATTTATACAACATTTAAGAGCACATATAATTTTGAAAAAATGGGATTTTCTTAGTGACATGCAAACATATTTTTTTTACTTTACTAAATACACAGATTAAAGTTTAAGGATGTTGTTACTTTGCTGGGGAATTATTAATCTACATGTCAAAATATGAATGATTTCAGATAGAAATTTTTAGTACGTACTAGGAATATCCATTTCAGTCTTTTGCATGGGCTCCGTTTCAATGCTATCAGGTCTTCCACGCTGTCCATCAGCGATAGTCAACAGCTCGATACAAATAAAGATGAAGATGCTAATCGAGATCATGTTGGCCTTTTAGTTCACTGTACATTCAACTTTCATGTTCTTGCTTTTAAAATTCAAATGCACCAAGTCACTGCCGCCTGCTTTTCAAAGTACCGGGTTAGCATTTGTCATCAATTTTCATTAAGTCGCTGCTACTTCCACACCAACGTCTCTTATGCATAATTAATGTTGCACTTTTATCTTACAAATAGTTAGCTAAAAAATGAAGATGATTAAGAAAAATCTGTCAAAGACATTTTTAAATTGCATACAAGATTAAAAGAAATATAATGCTATATTAAATAATAAATAAATTTAAAAAAAAATGCTTGACAGTTTTTTCGGTTTTCTATTAAAATTAAACAATTTTATGTTTTACTTGTTAAGGCCAGTATTAATATTCAGATTAATTTTCGAAAAGCAGTTTTCACATAAAATTTACTCTGCAATTGAATTTTCGATGGATACAAATTGGTTACGACTACGAATTTCAAGGTATTTTATTAATGCACCTAAAAAAATTTCTGTTTTTATTTCAGTGACGATCATGATATATACGTATCTACTGCGCATGGATTGGAAATAATGATAAATGTATCGTTAAATTAAAAGTGACCTACTTATCGTTTAAAATTCTCCAAAAATGTTCAATATTATGTTTTTCATTGAATAATTTTTTTGCACATCGCATTCATAAGGTAATTTTATTATGCAATTCATTTATTTTTAATATTCACGTAGACCATCCAAATCTACTTGAATACGGACTACTACGATAGAATTCCGAAAAGAATTATAAATAAAGAAATCGTGCAAAAAAATTTACAAGATCTTATCACCAGCTGAAAAATTTAGGAGCATTTTCTCCACGAACCCTGAGATTATCACTTTTGAAAAGCTAGAATAATTCCAGATGCTCGCGAATGTCTCGACCTACTCCAACGGCCCCGTCCGTCGCGCGAAAAATTAACTTCTATATCACAGCGAGTCCAGGCCGCCATATATACGCACCGGGGCCGCAGGAAAGAAAAGGAAAAAGAAGGAGATAACTTTCCTCGGGCGTGAGTTAAGAGTCGCCTCCCGGGGTTCCGGCGCGTACCGCTATTATGTGGCATTTTTACCGCGAGGCCGCTCGCGAGACAAGTAAAGAGCTCGCCGGGAGAGACGTACAGCTGGGATTGGATTGCGCACGCGGCAGAATCTGCGTCGCCGCCGCCTCCTTCCCCGTAGATTTAACGCGGATAACGCGGTTTGCACGGCCGAGCGCACGAATCGAATTACCGACGTAGCGAGAGCGTCGGCGAATCGAGTTTATTACCACTGCTCTTCTCTCTCTCCGCCTCTCCGCTTCTCTCTCCTTCTCTCTCTTTTCTCCTCTCCGCTTCGTTCGCTCCTCTTTTGCACCGGAAAATGGAAGGAACTCGCAAGCACGGTGGCGAGCCGATTGACGGCCAGTTCCGGCGCGTGGATTCGATTGGCCGCGAACTGGGGAGAACGGCCGGATGCCAGGGCGCAGAGAGAATTAGGGAAAAATTTATCGTCTATTTGATTTTTATCATCGGGAAGTCATGGAGTTCTTGTTGCTCTTTCCCCCCTCATTTTTTTCCCTGACCGGATATCGGAAAGTAAATGGGAGAGTCCTGCTTCCAGAAAGCGCTGCTAAGCTTCAGCGATTATTTTAACAAATTTCCAATTATTTAAAATAATAAAATAGTTTCCTTTTTTATGAAAAATATTATTATAAGATTTATTAAAAGATATTATTATAAGATTTAAACTTATTAATATAATTTTCTTAAGTATCGTCTGACCAGAGTCGATTGATTGTGACTACTTCACAATTTTGGCTAGCTATATTCTAAGCATTTACGAGTCCAACCAAATTTATTAAACTTTAGTATTCCATAAAAAAGATTATTATAACTTGACTGGAAGGTTCAAATTTAGTTATTATCAATATCTGACCAACCACGCCTTATACTACTAGATCCCCATATAACTTTTTCGCGAGTTACGATTAAAGGCTTATGAATTTAAACTTAATTTGAAACATTATTATTGTGCAAAAAAGATAGAAAAAAATTCAAGTTTTATTGATGTAAGTAACGTCTGAACTACCCCGGTTTATACTACTAAGCCATTGATATAAATACGCTTACACATTTAAACTTCAAACATTACTTTTGTGTACAAAAATGTAGTAAAGATTGAAGTTTTTTAATCAGCGACGTCTGACCAAGCCCGACTTATACCACTGAACCCTTAATATAACTTTTCTCAGCTACTTTTCAACGCTTAAGGATCTAAATAAATTTTGAAACATTATTATTTTGTTATAAAGAGGTAATATAAGACTCAATTTATGTTTAGTAATGATTATGCTAATTTATTTAGCAGTCAGTAATGTCTGACAAACCATGAATAATTCTACTTGTAGGCCATTGATATGATTTTGCTGAGTTCTATCTAAACGATTAATAATTTTATCGCTGCTATTCCACATAAAAAGGTAATATCAAATTAAACTTTCATATCAGTGTGTTCTGACTCAACTCGACTGGGATTACCAGACCCTCGATAAAACTTTTTCAAACAGCGTCTAAATGATTACTAAAAACGTGACTTATACTATTCGGCCATCGACATAACTTTTCAAATTTCAATAAAATTTGAAATATTATTTTAAAAAATCTAAAGAATGAGCTTCTACTGAGTGCATTTCCCTGCTCTTGTCTCTGGGGTAGCAAAAAGCAGAAGCATTCCTTCACTCAATTTCCATCCATAAAAAGCTTTGCCAGCTCGAAAAAGGCACTTCATTGTTCCGTAGATTTTTCAACTCTCGCGGGGCGGTTTACTTCTAATAAGCAAAATGTGTCTACGCGGTAACGTCGGGGCTGGAAAAAAAGCGAGGGATATAGATATGAATCGCGGGAGGCTCGGGGCGCGGCGTAATTAAGATGTCACGAATGCGAGCGAGAAAAAAAGGAGACCTACCGTTCGCCCCCGCCGAAGTCGGCCAGAGCGAGCAACGCCGAGAGAAAAAGAACGAGACGGACAGAGAGTACAAAAAGGGGATGTCCGAAAGAGTGAGAGAGAGAGAGAGAGAGAGAGAGAGAGAGGGGAGAAAACGGAGGGAAAGTGATAGAAAAAAGGGAGAACGGGACCAGGCGCAGGGGCCGCTTACAACTTTACGTCGCCGGGGTCACAGCTGCGGTGCATTGTCAACTTTTCAGTCGGTCTATTAACGCGAAAGCTCGGTCTCGGCCATTCTCGCGCTGAGAAACCGGGGGAAAAAGAGCTCGGGACTTGATTGCCCCGCCCGATTTAGCCCGGTATCACTCTCTGTCCTTTTAATCCCTCGCCGCCGCCAACGAAGAAGACGCGTCGGCCTCGCTTCGTTTATGCGCTCGGCTCGCGCATATTTAATTCCTTTTGGTCGGCGCGTAATTTGCGGCTCGCGCGTGGAAAGAGGGACTCGGACGCGGGCGCGCGCGCCGAGCTAAAAACCGGTCGGGAGGGGGAGGGGAGACCGCGACAGCTATTTCGCACGGCGTCGACGGCATACACTTGCCTACCAATTAAGGGGAGGGTTTTAATCCGTGTGCAGTGCGCGCGCGGCCATCGCGCGCGCGACGATTGCCCGGCAATGAAATGGCCTGAAAAGCCGAGACCCTAACGAGGAGACAAAGAAACGAGCCCCCGGCAAACTACACGCTCGGCTTATCAAAGTATTGTTAATTAGTCGCCTTACTAATCTTCCTCCGGACTTTTACCGCTTTATTTGTCGGCTTTGTCGACTTTTTAAGCTCCTCGATCTTAACTTCGTTATGCGAGTTTCGTGAAATGTTCGTCGATTTAATGAGGAGACGTTCGCTGATGACGCGTTATTTTTCTTACTTGATATAGCCGTGCGAAAGATATCCCGGGGAACATTTTAAAGCGTCAAAGTGTTACAACTTTCTTTTTTTACTCCTTTAATCTAAAGTAAAAAATGGCTCCTTTAATAAATGGCCTGACTTCTTGCGGTTTTCAAAGCGAAATGTAAAAGTGAAGGCCAAATTTATGAATATTTATATAAAAGCGAAACTTTAATTAAATGTGCAAGACGTAAAAAAAATAAAGGTGCTCAAAAATAACGAGCCGAAACTATCCGAGCATTTCAATTCGCTCATGTAAAAAAAGCGACCTCAAAAAAGGGACGTTGAATTTGCACGAGAACTCGGTAAAAGCAGATGGACAAGCTAAACGAAAATAAACGAATGTTTAAAAAAAAAAAAAAAAAAAAAAAAAAAAACACGTGAAAACTTTAAAGGAAGCTTTAAACATATCGTTACATAAAACAACAAAATTTATCAGAGTACAACGGCTAAAACGAATGAGATGGCCGGGCGGAAGGAAAAAGAGGGTAAAGAGAAATCGCGGGCAGCACCTAAGCCACGTACACCCTCCTGGCTCGTAGCTCTTTTGTTCGGCCGGGCAGCTCCTACGTTCTCCGAGTCCGGGCCCGTCGCGAGCACGAGCCTGGCTCGCTCGCGCGATCATGAATTCCACTTCAACGCCGTAGAATGAACGTAAGAGGATAAGGCATCGGCCGGGCGCAGGAAAGACCGGCAGCCGAGAAGCGAGGAAGTGCTGACCGGAATGAGGCAGAGAATGAGAAAGAGAGAGGCGGAGGAAGTCAGGCCTTTAAGACACGGAGAAAAGGCGTAAAGACGGGATGCGGCCTGAAAATTGGCGTAATCGAGGTCCGAGCGGGTTGTGCCTGGCGCGATCGGCATTGTTCCCACGAGGCGGCTCGCTCCCCCCTGGGGACGGATGGGCTAAGTGAAGGATCCATTATTAGTTTTCTCGCGCTCCTTATTTATCATGCCGGCGTCGGTGCTCTAATTAAAAGTCGCTTTTCATTCAGGCCGGCGCGTCGCGCGCTTACGTAAGGAATCCGGTCCTTTCGGACGAGGCGCGCTCTCCCGTTTCCTTGCGCGCGGCGAGGGCTTGGGCTTTGAGCCGCGCCTCCCGGTACATCCCCTTCCGGCTCGGCATATATCGCGGACGCGTCGCGAGCACGGCTTATAAGCCTCGGTTAATGCGCCAGAGGCTCCGCGAACTCGGTGACATGAATATATTGCCAAGTTGGATTGATGCCTGGCAATTAAATTTTCAACGAGCCGCGCACCGCGGAACTTTCTCTCTTAGCTATCGGCTCTTTTCAAGAAAATCGATTTAGCAATTTCCGATTAACGGCGATGTGCGAATAGCCATAAATAAATTTGGAGAAAGTTTCGACGCTGCAGCCTATTTTACTCCCTTTCTTCTTCTCCTCCCTCTCCCTTCCTTTTTTTTTAGATAAGTGCAAACACCGAGAGCTTTTTGTTTCAAGCTTTCAATGAATTAAAGTGTTCGTTCGGTAGTGTACAACGAAAGTCAATGGAACGGTATTGTTCTTTAAAAAAAAAAAACTTTTCGTACAACCTCTTTTAGATGCAAACTGTTCAAACTAACAGGAATCGACTTTCGAATTCGATCTATAAAGTTTACCTGAACGAATGCAATATATAAACGTAGCTACATCGCAAAGGAAATTGAAGTTTCTGTTGTAAAATTAGTTTGCATGAATTTATTTTTATTTCGTTCGCAGTTTATTATAAGTTTAATTTCAGAGTTAAAGTAAAAGTAATAGATAATACATTGAACAAAATGAATATTTCATTTAGTTTGAAATATATTTAATTGCTCATTTATTGTATTCTAGAATTGAAATAAATTTAAAAGCAATCCTAATTCACATTACAATTTAGAAGATCGCTTTCAATTTGGTTGCCATTTAGTGCATGTAGACATAAAATAATCGTTTAATCGTGTGTTTGAGGGAATGCATTTGTAAATAACTTGTTATTAACGTAGACTCATAACGTTATCGATTTATTCATTAATTAAAATAGTTGCAATTGAAAGCATGTAATTTTGACTATCGTAGGATAAATTTAAATAACTGCATTATAATTTCAAATTAAAATTAATCGATAAAACATTTATCTTCGTTTATAAAATGAATTTCAATGTAATTATTTTTCATAAAATTTAAAAAAATTGCTTACTCTGCAAAGGCTCGAATTGACCAAATAACTCTAAGAAAACGTTTCTAATTTTTCATTTGTCAGTTAATTTTAACCGTTTAATGGATTGGATTGCATTCCTTGTTTTTTTCTTGCAATTATTGGAAAAAGTTCATATTGTCTCATACTGAGTTTAAAAATAGTTAACGTTGGATGCAATAACCGCTCAATTTATTTCCCATTGAATGGTTAGAGGTAGATGAAATAGTGTTTTTTCAATTAATAACATTACTAATGCTATAAAATAGGTAATCCTGGATTATTCGTACGAGGTACGTAATTAATGTCCCATTGATCGTAAAATTGCGTTAATTAATTGTGAGATCAACATAAAAATTAATTTGCAGATCATCTGAACTTTTGTAATTTAACGCGCTCACGAAGTATGACGTAAATCACACAAAATTTCAGTTTTTCGTAAAATTCTAAAATGAGTAAAATTGTTGGGGATATTTGTTTAAAACTTTAAACCAAATTATTATTCCAGAAAGTCAACCTCTGTCGTATTTAGATTTTGGAAATTCGTACTTCATTTGGGTCGCACAAATTGTTCTTTAATTATGTCATTCCGTACAACGACGTATAAAGTTGTCGATTAAACTTTATCACGTTAATCAAATTTAGCTTAACCACGTTGATTTAGTTTTATCATTTTTTCAATTATTTTGATAATTTTACACTGGAATTATATTTAACCGACTTAAAAAATACTTTAATTAAATATGATATATTATTCATTTCAATTGCAATAAATACCACTTAATACCGTTGTTACAATAGCTTAGTCAATCTAAATATGAACAAGTGTCAAATTCACTTACAAAAAGAAATTAGTAACTTATTTCACTTCTTCACACTTAGAAAGATCATCTAAAATTTATTCCTCAACATTCTTAAAATTCATTTGAAAATTCTTCAGTATCACCTCTTTCGTGCATCGAAAAACTAAAACTAAAAATCATAAGACCAAAAAAAAAAGAGCAGACAAGAAAGTGTAATTACACAGTTTCCCCAAGTACAAGATCGGTCAACGAAACGTCAGCAGTTTCACATAATACAAGAAGCTAAAAAGCGAACAGTCCTGACTATTGCAGCGTGAAATCGTGCAAACTGCAGCAGCCCATGGCCTTACGTCGTAGCACTCGAGCCGTCGAGATGATGAGCGACAGGCGAGTCATCAACGCGCGTACGACATCGAGCCCGTGTCGCGCGCACCGGTGGGAGGGAGAGGCGCGGGCGGGTGGGCGCGCGCGAGCCACTCTCTACCGCACGAGGCTGGGAAAGACCGCGCGCGGCAAAATACGCGATCGCACTGAGCGCGCCAGTGATACGCCGCCGGCTCCCGGCCACGGCGCGGCCGAGGCGCGCGCGCGCGCGCGAGAGAGAGAGAGTCCGGAAGGAGTCGCGCGCGCGCGCAACCCTCCTCCGCCGTGGCAACTCT
>JAWWEN010052428.1:0-10698 GCA_035582955.1 Sycophila texana | reverse complement strand
AAATTCATTATACATTATATTTTTTTTGTTACAGATCATTTGGGGGAAAAAAATTTTAGGTATAAACCCCCCTTAAGTATTTTTAAAGTTTTACAAATTGTAATTTTTTTTGAAAATTCTACTCGGAACATACATTTTAGTACTTCTCACTACATTTTTGAAACAATTTTTTACATAGCCTCTACTATTAAAAAGTAAAAAAAAATTAAATCTGAAGTAGTTTACAGTTGGTTTTCAGACAGTATTCCTTTTTTTCACTCTTCTCCACTTCATTTACTTAAAAGAGTGAATGTGGATTAAACGATATGGCGCCTGTTTCCATTCTTAATTATTCAAGATTATTTCCTTTCATTAAATTGAATCTGAACTTTATTCTTTTCTGCACCGTTCGAATAATTAAAATTTCGTTATACTCACTGTAATAAAAGTACCATAAAGAAAGCCAAATATTTACCAATGTAAAGTTTACCTGACGATGTCACGGTTGAATCCCATTTCAGGAGCCTCGTAAATTATTGAATAAATTGTTCAGCGTCCGCTTAAACATGTTAATAGCAGCACTAAGAGCACACACGAAAACACACATGTATACCTAAGAGCGTGTGTACATTTGCTCGGAAGTTCCGTATGTACATTTGGCCGGAAGACTCAAAAGTTGGTGGAGCCAGGAGACACACGACTCTGGCACAGTCGAGTGGGTAAATCTCCCACTTGCCCTCATCCGGCAAAATGTACAGGGCTCGCCACGTCGAGCCGGGGCCAACATCTTAGAAAATTGAACTAATAGCCTATACTATTGAATTTCTCTTCGCCGTGATTTAGCATCGAATTTTCTTGCCTACTTTATGGAGATTCGATTTGCACTACAGATTTATCTTTCCGGCGACTGAGATGCAGTAAATATTTACATACGAGTAAGCTAATCTTCTCTTTAAAAAACGATGGCAGAATATTGGGTAAAGCATTTAAATTAGAAATCTGATATTAGTGAAAGGATAAATATATACTTAAATGGCGCTAAAATTCAAAAGCTTTTTCTAAAATTGGTTTTAAATAAATGTCATTCCGATTGATTGCCTAACTTCAACTTTCTATCTTTTGGATTATTATTATTTTAATAACATATAGTATAGCTTTGCAAAAGGAATTTATCTTCGTGTCTTTTATTAGTATATTACACCTCTCTAAGATTAGAAAATAAAATTCTGGCAACATAATTAATAGGTAATAAAACATTAGCACCTGCATTGATGAAAGGAAAACTAATTTTAAAATTGAGTGTTATACACCGACCGAGGGAGTTAATTCAAAACGCCGAACCGGGGAAATTTCGGAACTCGGCAATTGAACGGAGCTGCGTTACGCTCAGCGAGCATCAAAGGCCGGGGATCTCGAATGGCGACGACGGCGAGTGGAAGCGCTTGATAATTAGGAAGTTGGCATCAGCTCGGGAATATGTATAGCAAGTAAGAAGATGGGATTACAGGTACCGAGATCGAAGCGACGAGATACTGCGCGCTCGACTTCGCCGGAGATCCGTCTATGCGAATATATACGATATATCTATATTTACACGGAATATCCCTCGATTTGTATTACGGAAAAGCGAGATTACGCGTATAAAGGAACTTTCGAAGTCTACCGTGCATACACCAAACTCGGCTTAGCGAGTTACGTATATATGGATGCGACTCGGGATGCGAATAGCATGCGATTATTTTTTTCAGATTTATGATTGATGCGATATTGCTGCGGGAGTACTGTTTTTTTCTTTTTTTTTTTGTTGTTTATTCGTGAAATGAGAAAGCTTTCAATATCATAAATCCATAATTCTTTTATGAACTGTTTATTTAGTTAAATTCAATGGCTTAGCTAGTCCTTTTAAATTATATGGGAAGTACAAATTTACAAGTAATATATGCACTGAGAGAAATGTTTTTTTAAAAATTACAAGATTCTTTAGTAACAATTACTGAACTGTTTGGGAAAGTGCTCGCAAATTGACATTTCGAGAGAAATTACTAAACTTTTCAGTAAAATTTGCCAAAAATATAGTAAATTTTACCAGGCAGTATTGTAATTTTTACTGTATTTATGGCACATTTTACTGAAAAAATTAATAATTTCTTTCGAAATGTCAGTCTATGACCACTTTCCTAAACAGTTCAGTAATTTTTACTAAAATGCTTCTCTCAGTGTACCTTTTAAATTTGAATAGTATTCAAAAATTAATCTGAAAACTAATCCGTCTCTTTCAAATTGATAAAATAAAAAGTATTATGTATCCTTTTTCTCTTAAAAGAGATGATCGGATGTTGTGAAGCCTCGAAGACGTGAATATGATTAGTTCGTGGATCAATATGACGATATCCAGTAAAGGCGCCAAAATTCAAAATTTCTAACCACAAAAATGAGTTATGAATAATAAATAGTAGAAATAAAATGAAGAAATAATAAAATGAATAGATAGCAGAAAGAGAAAAGTGAGTGAGCGCGCGATTTTGCTATAGTAATATTAACTTTCTCAGAGAATACTGTAATATTAATGTGTTTTTGTTAACTGCATATTGAAATCATATGATAATAAATTATTTAGTGAAACCCCAGATTAAGCTACTGTTATTCAACAGTTAGTTCGAAATCGAGTAGAATGCAACAAAATAATTCCTACTGTGTATATATATTCTATTTCCCATTGTACTCAAAATTTTAAAAACAATTTATACTATGATAGTGTATAAACTATGATATTGAAATTTGCTACAAAAGTAATTTTTAAAGAACAGAAAAATTGCATTTTCTTTTAAAATAAAAGTCTACTTTTATCTAAGATTTATCATCAAAGTTCGAACACAAAGTCTTTTCTCGGAATATTTGTACACGTTACATATTTTGTTTTCAAGAATAAAAATAAATCTAGACTTTATAAAATTTTAGCGATTTTATTTAATTTATCCTCTTGACAGAATAATATAACTTGATATATATGCATAGATAAAATGCATCTTCCGTTCATTGACTTTATATTAATAACTGCCTCTTTGAGCAGGCGCGCACGTCGAATCAGTGGGTAGTAGCCACTCTTATCGAGACAATAGAAAAACGATCTCAAATAAAAGTGGAGCACACTTTGTACGAGGCGGCACACAAACACCGGGATAAACTTTTACCGTTCTCCGTACGTAAGGGCTAAACTTTTTCCTGATAAAGAAAATCGCTTGGTCTCTCTCTCTCTCTCTCTCTCTCTCTCTCTCTCACTTCCTCTCTCTCACTCACTTCCTCTCGTCTTCTATAATTCCACTAATATTTGAGGTCAGAAAGAAACAGTAAACACGCACTTCTTTCCTTCTTCTACACCTTATACTCTATACGTTATTGTGTTCTCGTATTTTTCCATCTTCCTTCTTACTAATATCTTCACGGTCATTTTTGCAGAATATAAATTCTCATTTCGTTCGTTTACCTTAGCGTCAAGATTTTCCCAGTAATATCTTCTCGCGAAAATGTTACGACGGGAGAGAAAAAGCGAGTATATACCCATGAATCGGGCGAAACACCTTCACCGGTAAATTTTCGCTTTATAAAAATACAATTTACCCCGAGCAAACGACAAGAGCCGAATTTCGTAGCGAGAGAGGGTCGGGCGCACGGCCATTCCCGATAAGAACACTGGCTTTCCAGGGGCATACCTCTGATAAAGTTCCGCAGTCCCATTCTAAGAATCGCTTGGCTCTTTCTATTTGGCCGCATTCTTCCTTTTTTCCGACGCGCCGTCGACGCGCGCGTAGTTTCGACATCGGACCTCAAGGAATTTCGCGCACATTCCGGGAGCTTGAGCGGCGAGTCCGATAGCGTCACGGGCTACGTGACCCCCCGGCCAAATGCTCGAAGCAGCGGCGATGTAGGAGTTGACGGAGGCGCGCGCCCGGGACTATCCCGTTTTTCATGTGGATAAGGCCGAGGCGCTGCGCCGCCGCGATAAATGAGCAAAGAATAAGACCGACCCAATTACCGATCCATGGCCTTCGCGCTTGATTAAGTGCCGCCCTCGAGATTTTTACAGCTAGGTCACGAGGGTAAACGGGATTATCTGAATTTCTCGTTAACGCTGCTGGATGCTTTCGCCGCGGCGGGGATTCCTGACTTTTTAGCGTCGCGATTGTGTGTGGGAATCGGAAAGCATTTACTACGATTTTTTTTTTGCACAGTTTGCGCGGTTCTTTAGAAATCTCGAGTAGCTCGAATGTATAGCGAAGGGTATATGCGATGATTTCTGAAATAGTTCTTGGAAAAATTTATCGAACAAAAGACGATTTCATAAGATATAATCTGCTTAGCGTCTTTGAATCCAGTCATGCATCTATTTTTAAGAGCGGCTATACGTATTTTCTGTAAGTCAAAAAGAAAGTTTGCGCTTTCAAACGTTCAAAAGACGGCGCGGTTTACTGCGAAAATAGCATATTTCATTTGAAAGCTTAAGCTGTGCACAAAATCGACTATGCGGAGGTCAGCGCAGCGGAACCCCGGCATAAATTCTTCATCGTCCCGTCGCCTGAAAAAGGGAGAATGGAGAAGTACAGAAAGAGTGGGTGGGAATTGTAGAAAAATAAAAGACTCGAGAGGCTTACCGAGCGATCTTTGAAAAACTGTAATCTCACGAAGCTTGAGTTCGAATCGACGCAAATTGCCGTTGAAAAATGCATTAATCCGGACTTTTTCATAGCTCTACAAATGAGCGAATAAAGGAAAGAAGATAGAGAAGCCAAGAGCGGAACTTGGCAAACATTTTTTTTTGCTACTCTACAATATAAAATACAAGATTTTCATTTTGAAATTACTTCACTTTAAGGTGGCTTTGGCGATTTTTACTGGAATGATCAACTTCTCGAAAGTCCAGAGATTACCAAAAACTCGCCAATTTAACACGTAGTCTTATGAGAATCGACTATAACTTCGGAAGTAAATGATTAATCTCAGAAATTGAAAATGATATTTATATATTTTTTTTATAAGGAATTTATTGAATTCTTATAAATATAGGGTTGGCGACTTCAATTAAGAGAACATCGGAAGAACCGGAATAACAGCAGCCGACGCGGCATGCGGTATTGGTACTTTTACAGCGTCAGGAACTCGAAAAAATCGATTAAGTTATTAATTTGACAATTACTCTTTTTCCGGAAACTTTCTAGCGATATCATCTTCTGTATAGGTTTCATATAATGAATGTATATATTTATTAAAAAATTAACCATCGATAAGAGTTTATTTAATGAGGGCCCCTAAGACACCCCTCACTATGTACGACACCAAACGCCCAAGCTACCTTAACAGTTTTTGATTGAAACTTATTATTTTGTATATCGAATTGAATATTTCAATAATTTATATTGAAAACAAGTAAATGAGAATCGGAATATCTGCAAATATCGCCAATTAAAATGTTCCGCCATTATAAATCAGATGAAGAGTTAGCGATAGCGAGCGATAAAGAGTCCTTAAGCGGAGTATTAGTAAACCCACTTATTACCCGACGCGGTGCAATGCAAAGAGTAGATAACGATGCGACGACACGAGCCAAAGAGACTCGTTAGGGGCTCGAGGGCGGAAGCCGCGCACCGACACGGCGGAGCTGCCGTTGCCGCGCAATTCCTGTGAGCAGATTTTTTCCTTTGACTCGGTTAACAGCAGGCAGAAGAGAGGCTGGACGCTGGGGTGTCGATCTAATTTTATTTGATC
The DNA here is from genome assembly GCA_035582955.1 of Sycophila texana. NCBI lineage: Eukaryota > Metazoa > Arthropoda > Insecta > Hymenoptera > Eurytomidae > Sycophila > Sycophila texana. The sequence goes on along the minus strand of JAWWEN010052428.1, from coordinate 4,959 downwards.
GCGCGAAAGCCACAAAAGCCTCTCCAGCTGGGATCCGATGCGGAGGCCGAGAGAAGACAGAGAGGAGCGACAGAGTGATAAAGGGTACAAAAAATAAAAGGAACGAGGTTGAAAAAGTGCCACCACCAGAAGGATAAAGAAGGAAGTTTCGGTGAGCAAAGTGAACGTTTTTGTGTAATTTCATTTCTACCGAGAGGCAAAAAATTTCGGTTTTATTCTATTAGGGTTGATAAGGTTACTATTTGCATACGGGCTGGAAGTAAATTTGTGTTGAAATTAAAAGACCCTATATTAATTCTGTTATATTGAATTTCTTAATTCCGATATCGGATTTATACATACGGCGTTCTCGAAAACCCTGGTATACCTATAGGGATAACCATTTTTTTTTTTCAATTCTTTAATATCACTCTTTTATCGATCCTGACAATCACTTATGTTTGTCTTTAATTACATAAATGTAGCAAAAAATATCCATTTCTTTGCATATAACCGATAGGAGATAAATTAGTACATGTATTTCGGAGAATGTATTGATTTGCATCACTTAAAATTCTGATGTTTTTAAAAACGTTATATTATTAAAATTAAAATTATTAAAATCAATACAATATATATCAATTCCCTTGCATGGAACAGTCAGGAAGTAAACTGATACAAGTTTGATATCACTCTTGACTTACTTTCAGTATCAATTATTTAAGAGATGACTGTGATATCACTCAAGTGTAATAATTTATTTTAATTTTAAAATGGCTGTGATTTATTTATCTTGTATTTTATTAAGTATTTTTACTTTAAAAATTTTTCTATTTATTTATACACTCGATATTTTGTAAACCTTTGTAAATATTGTAATTTGCAATAAACGCGGCTATTCTATTCTATGTCGGACATATATTGAGTTGTATCACTTAAAATTCTGATGTTTTTGAAAACGGTACTTTTCAAATTAAGAACGAAACTTTGATAGAGGCGAGATTTGACAATAAATAAACTCTTCTAAACATTAAGCAGACACCGATTTATTTCTAGAACACTCGAGCTTTTACCTTCTGAACTCAAAAAAACATTTACGTCCTTCAAGTCAATGCAATACATTAATGGCCGTTAAAAGTGCTATCGAATGAAGCGCATAAATTCTTCGAGGAAACATCGAAGTAGGTCAAACGCAAGAAGCGTAAATCACGCGTCAATCGTCATTCTCGCGCCCGTGCCTAAGCCCGGGAGCTCGCCAATTTTGCGAGAACACGTCGCTAACGAGATTCGCGAGCGATGCCCGAGCGTCCAATGAAAGAGGGCCACACAAAGTAGATGCACAGTGGACAGAGAAATTAAAGTACCCAAGGGGGATGAAGGAAGAAAGAAGCGGCCCGCTTCGGTGCGGCAGAGGAAGCGGAGGCCGCGAGCTTGTGCAGTGCAACAGGGAAGAGGCTTTCGCTTAATAGATTGAACCCCGGGAATATTCCTGTATATAAGATTACCTCCGGTCCCGCTGAAAGGCTCGTAGGCGTCGTCGCCTCGATACGATAAAATCGTCGGAGATTCGTCCTTGCTGCAAGATATCAAGAGAGGCGCGGAAGAAGAGAGACGGGAGAGATGCGATAGAGAGAGAGAGAGAGAGAGAGAGAGAGAGAGAGAAGAAGGGGGAATGACCCAAGTATCGAAGATAAGACAACTTTGATGCAACCTTCTAAGCCTTTGTCGTTTGTCTTTCTCTCTTCTTTTTTTTACTCTTATTTTTGGCGAGAACCGACGGGCTCCTCTTTTTTTCTTGCACAGCTGACCGAGACGAGCAAATCAATTTGATTTTCAGGGAGATCGAGCGAATTACTTTCCGCTTTTAATCGTGTTTCTTTGACGAGCGGCCACAGTTAGAGAAAGAGAATAAAATTACGACACGCCAATGCAAATGTAATGAGATGCACGTCAATGCTGGGTCTTTCAACTTTGTCGCTTCTCGTGGTCCTTTTTTCTTCTCTTTGGTATCGCTGAGAGGGAAACGTTGCTACAAGGCTTGGCACAAAGGAAGCGAGGCTATTTAATTAAGTTATGGAGATGACGTAAGGATTAATCTGTCAGCGATACAGAGGAAAAGAGAATTTCTAAAGTGAGAGCTTAACGTAACATTAACTTATTTCGATCATTTTTAAATGCATTTTTTTTTTTTTATTTTGTACTGATTTATATACTGATTTATGTTTGAAGCTATGTCTTCGAAAGGACACAGTAATTAGTTTACTTGGAAAGAAAAGAGAATTTGAGATCAATTATTGTTATACTTCTGGAAATAATTTAATTGTTTAATGAATGAAATTATGAATTTAAAGGAATTATTTGAAAAGAATACTTATAAGAACTCACAAGATTTTATTGATTTTATTGAATATTCAAATCAGGTAAGCATATCACTCAAATTCTTTTTTTTTGTTACTTAAAGATATCAAGAAATATCTTAGGTTTGAAAATATATTCATTTGTAAATCCTACGATATTCTTATGCTGTAGCTCAGGTAAATACGATTTGTCAAGAGAAAAAGTTATTTTTCTTGAGCATACAACGTCAGAATTCCTAATGTCCTAAAATGCGTACTTCCATTCACGACCTATTTTCACAAACTACTAAAGGCATAAGACGGATGAGTAGCCATTATTTTATTTGTTAATATTCCAAGTATTCACTTTTGATACTAGCAGTATTATTCAAATAATTTTAATTAATAAACTTTTAGTTAAATTTAGATATACTTTTTTTTTTGAGAGACATTTAAATTTGTATTTTTTCGTCATATTTTCTTGCATTTAAATAAATTAATTATTGAAAACTTTATGAATACGAATTATTTAATTTTTTATCATCGCTTTGTCATTTTTTTTCAAAACGTAAATCAGATGTGGGTTACTATTTAGAAAAAATTAGAATTTCAACTGAATAAATCAGCGTTTTAATTTAATGTTAATTAAAGCACTTCCGAGTATCCTCATTTTTCTATAAAATGATGAACAACTTCCACTAACACGCAAATTTCCTTAATTTTGTGCAAATGACAAGACCCCCTTTAGAGTTTAAAATAAACGCCTGCAAAAAAAAAAGGAGGTAGCTTTAAAAAGAGGCATAAACGGCAACGTTTCTTTTTGCACCCAAGAAAAGGTCTACTTCCAAGTAAAAAAATCCGTGCAACACTTTCATAAACTCGTCGCACAATAAAGCCGTAATTGGAAGGTGATTTTTCGTGCTTTATATCGTACAAGAACTTAATAAAAAGAAGTTTAACCAGACGAAGGTAAGACACATTTCGGGCATACTTTCATCCCTCTCAGTTATACCCTTATGAAATTCAATTTTTTCGACAAAAAGAAAATAGGATACTCGCGGTAACGCCTATGCCCTGTGTAGCCGCATGCAGCCGCCGACTGCGTTTTCGCGGGCAATTTTTGCCATCTGCAGGGTCGAGAATCTAGCCCGCTCCGACCGCTCGTCAAAAGTTCGCGATTCGGGTCAAATGAAATTCTTCCCTCGACCCACCGGGAGCGCGCCTATATACAGGTATACGATACGCCACTCGGCCCTCTCTCTCTCTTTCGCCGGCAACCCCGGCGGATGCATTCTTTGGCCAACTATTCTCATTTGCTTTCCTTTGCGCAGCGGAAAAAATAAGTTCCGCGCCGGGCTCGGACTATCTCAGGGGATGGGAGCTAGAGTGGCCGAACTTTCGCTCGATCTATAGAAAATAAGCTTTCAACGAAGTGCCGACGCTGCTGCAGCCACTACATGCTATCACTTTGTAAGAGACTTGAGCTGCGAGAGGTGATTTTCAAGTGATCCCGAGTATGTTGAAACTTCACTGCTGTATGCACTATACGTTCGGAATTTATGTTTGACGGTACACGACTTTTCCGGCGTAGAAGGGGAGGGGGGGGGGGGGCTTTGTGCAACTTTTTTAACGCTGTATAAAAATAGTGTCGATATCGCTCACTAAATAAACTTGAAATGTTCATTCATGAAAACTATGGACCCGTACATACACAAACATGCTTTTTTCTTTCTTTTTTTTTTTTTTAAAGAGTGTATTTCAACTCTCAACGACTGAAAACAAACTTCTGCGGTTTTATCTAAAAACTTTTTTTTACTATATTACGAAACTCTATCCAGGAGGAAGCAAAATTTTTTAATAAAGAACCTCACAGTTATAACACAGTCATGCATACACATATTCTTTATATCGGTCCTGGAAAAACTATGAACATTGAAAGTTTAATTGAAACAAATTGCACAGATTATATAGTGATATTTGATTTCAACAATTATAAAATAATAATCGTAAAACGTCACTTAATATAATAATCAATTAAATAACAATAATCAATTAAATGTGGCAATAAATAGTGTTTATTGCATCTGCTTTTACAATAAATTTTGTAAATAGAATTACACAAGATTTTTAGCTGTAAAATAAGTGAAGTGCATATTATTGCAAGTAAAAAGTTTTTAATTTTAAATTTAACAACTACTACCCTATAATACAATAAGTAAATTTGTTGCTTAAAAATTTGAGGTAAAAAATAAAAGAAAAAAGAAAATATCAAATTACCTACACTGAGAGAAATGTTTTAATATAAAGTACAAATCGTCTAGTAAAAATTACTAAACGGTCTCAGAAAGCAATCACAGACTGACATTTCGAAAGAAATTACTAAACCTTTCAGTAAAATTTGCCATAAATACAGTAAAAATTACAATACTGTCTGGCAAAATTTACTACAACTTTGGCAAATTTTCCTGAAAAGTTTAGTATAATTTCTCTCGAAATGTCAGTCTGTGACTACTTTCTCAAACAGTTCAGTAATTTTTGCTAAAACATTTCTCTCAGTATAGGAAATGCACACGGAGAAGAATTTTCCATTAAAAATTACTATAGTTTTACCTAAAGCGCGGACAAACTGGAACTATCAAAAAAA
>JAWWEN010052427.1:0-10699 GCA_035582955.1 Sycophila texana | reverse complement strand
TAGTTACAAATATTTTTCTGTCGCGCAACGGCAGTATTTACTCAGTCGGTAAAAACTGAGTTTCAGACCCCCTTAAATTAGTTAAATTGCAAAAAAAATTTAAACACATTGGCGATAGTCGTGATATCTCAGTAATTGCAAACATCAGTGAATCTTTAAAAGTACTGTATATGATAACCCAATAAACCTACTTAGCTTTTCGTGGTATAACTGTGCATATAAAAACCTTGAAAATTAATTTGATTAAGCGGGTTTTCATCCTTTGCCCATCCTCTTCGTAATTCCAAAATCCAATTTAGTTAATTTAACGCTCCAATTTAACTGGAAGTAAAAATATAAATGTCCCTATACCCTGGGGCTATTCATTCTGAATAATCAGAAGCCACTTTTGAATAACTGACTTTGCAATAGCTTTTTAATCAATTTATAATTTTCGCATTTAATTAATCGCAACAGAATTGTAAAATTATGATTCGGCAGTAAAATATTACTATTGAATAAAAGAAGTCTGTTTAACATTTAATTGTAATCAGTAGAAAAATTGGTTGACCCAAATGCAGAAATCGGTTAACCCTAAAACATATTTCCTGTGCTTTAAGCCTCAGTGACACGAATCTCGTTTCTCAAAATTTATGTAGCCGAAAAATTACCCAATTTTAGTGTAAATTTCGACCCAAAATCACGAATATTATTCAGAAAATGAAATACAGAAATTATACGTCAAATTAGTATTTTTTGTTGGCATTCTAAATTTTTATCTGATTCTTCGTTTCTTAGAATTGTTGATTCCGGGTTGAAATAGAATCGTAGGAATTAAATTTAAAAAATAAATCGAAAGAAGGACTGTTTCTTCATATAGAGAATCGAACACTTTTAAAAATTTCGAAAGGATCAAGTGCTCTTTGAATTTCCTACGGTTCTGCTTATAAAAGTCACTGAATTTATCTACAATTTATCTGTAATCTATAAATTAAATACTAAAAGGGACCAATCTTCTATCTTCATAATCATCTCATTATCCACATTTTCATATTCTAGTCTTTTCTCTTTTTCTTTACTGCGTTGATTATGATTATTAAGTCTTACTATAGTAATATTTGCCCGCTCTTGCTCTCTTCTCTATTTCTTTTCTCTTCTTTTCTCTAAATCCTGTTTCGTGATTCCTACATATAATCCCTAGTTATAATTCATCGTAGTTACAATAATTAAGCAATAAATATGGACCAATTTTACTTTCAACACTTTTAACAATATTCATATATTTAAGAAAACGAGCAAACCTCCTTTACAAAAATGTTAACGTCAAATTTCATTTCCTCACTTTCCTTTTCTTTCCGAGACATAATAACGATGTCTTTCATCAGAAATGTTTCCCTTCTAGCGTTTTCTGTGGAACAAATTTATATTTCTTGGCACCCTTCTTATGTCACTAATATATTACCGAAAACGTGTCGACAGTCTCGGTAAAAAAAAGGAAAGAAGTTCTTTCTTCCTCCAAAATACACACGGACGTTAACTTTTTTAAACAAATCAAGTAAATCTTAATTTGCAGTGAGAATTAAGTGCTTCATTAATTTATTAATTAAATAGAGAGTTACGTGATAAAATCTTTTAATTCGAGAAAATAGTTTTACTGTGTGAAAGAAAGCAATTAATTTTACCTTGTCTTATTCGACACTGTTTTTGTTACAGTCGATTCGAAGCGTGACTCTGCCTCGAGTTTTACAATGTAATGTACAGGGCGTGGCGAAATAGTTTTCGATTTCTCGGCTTTAGAGCAGGAAAATTTACGACAGTAGACCTTAACTTCTTCCTGAACCCCGGCTTGTCGCATTTTTCAACTGCTGCAGCAATAGATAAAAGAGTTTACCTGATTTTTACGATGTTTAAAAACTAGTGAAGATTGAAATTTTTTTACTCTTTAGTATTCAATCTGATTTCTACACTTACAGTCGTCACAAAAGAAACAAAAGCTTCATGTAAGTAGTTTCAAGCCTTTTTGGTCAGACATAAGTCTCCAAAAAAAAATGTAAACTATGTGCTTGTATTTAAATATCAGTCTACATACCTACAGCTGTTATTATTAAAGTATCAAGTATACTTGAATAGAATTGGAAAAACATTGCTTTTCATTATTTGCATAATAATTTTCGAAAGGTACGTCATTACGTTCGATCCATTATGTTAAGTGATCAGGTTACAAATGCTGTGTACATTAAAATACTTTATATTGAAATAACATTTTATTTAAATAATAATAGAATAATATCTTGATTAAATTGTACTGTAAATTAATTTAAAACATAATTTGAATAAGCAGGCTCTAATTGTGGTTGTTGTAGGTTGATTTGCAATGGTGACTTTGTAGTTGTATAGGTAGGTAGTAACGACGGTCGACCAACGGGAGCAGTAGCAATCAATGAGGACTGTATACACAATAAGCGTAGTCCTTAGTGCGACTGGCTGACTCGTGACAAAGAAGACGAAATTCGGTTCAAGTCAACAGAAAGGCGAGCTCACACTCAGCTGCTATTTCTTAGACGTACTAGTTACAACTAAAATTAGACTTAATTCACGAAAATATAGTTACAAGATAACAATACCTTGGTATACATATACAGCAGTTCATATTTGTTAATTGAAATCGTTATTGTAACCAGAAAATTAATTAAACTAACTAACGTAATTGTAAAAATCATTAATAAATCATTAATAAATCTTATCCTACTCTAATATTTTCTCAATACTGTCTAATAATTTTATAAAATTATATTGACTATCTTTACGCCTTTCTGACTTTTTTTTCTACAACAATAACCAAATTTGAGCAGTAAAGTAAAAGTACCTCTCAGGCTTGGCATAAATGTTCACACCTAATAATCGTAACAGAGGGATATAAAACGTTGAAAAGTCCTATCTTTGAAAATCAGCCAGCGAAAAGGGACGAGAAGAAAGGAGGGCGTACCGTTGGATTTGCAAGATTTGCTGTATAGCCCGTCCGATTTCGGTGCCGCGTCCTTCCGATCTGATTTCCTCGGATAAAAGAGCGAGCGAGCGAGCAAGAGCAAACACAAGAGCGCGAAAATCGGATGGCCTCCAAAGAAGGCCAATGTAGAAAGAAGAGGTCGAGAACAGAGACTACAAGGGAATTGAGGTGTCAGTAGGATATTGAGAAAGAGAGCGAGGTGAATAAGGTGATTGCACTGTGGATGCAAATGTGTGGAAATCCGCCATGAATTTAAAAAAAAATTCTTTTGCCGAATTTTACAGGCGCCGATGTACTTTTCTATCTTTGAATTTAATTCATCATAGATTTACTTATTTGTATAAATACCTTCAGCCGCGTTAAAAATTAATATATTAGTCACGAATTGCTATATACCATTATCCAACAGTGAAAAATAAAATGCCTTTATACACGTAAATCAGGATGAATTACTCGTTCGTTCATAAGCAAAGAATATGTGGTCTGATAAAACAAGTAGAATCACAAACGAGCATAAAATAAGTTATTAGCAATTCGCTTTGTCATCAAGGGTGAAATTATGAAGGTGCCAAAGAGAGTAAAAAAAAGGGTCAAAGTTGGAAAGAGGCTTTATAAGTATGCAAAATGAAAAAGCACGGTGACTTAGTACCCGAGAAAAATTCTGTTTTTCTCCAAGTTCGCGCGGTCAACGTTGCGTCGCTTAGAGCGCGCCGGCCTAGGTGGATTCAAAGAGCGAACGTACGCTCTCTCGTTATCCCTCTTTTAAATAAATCAACGCTTTTTCAAGGTACCCGGGCAACTTCCGCCCTTTTTTCTTGTCGCTCTCAACTATTATTCACTCCAGCCGCATTCTCGGCCATCCCTCGCTAGTGCTGATTTTTCCCTTATTGTGAGCCACTAACAGTCAAATGACTCTCTTCTCCTTTTCTTCATATTTTTCTCTGGCGGTTTCTGTCCTATTTTTTTCAGCTTAGATCCTCTCTCTGCCTCCGCCTTCTTTTCACTCATTTTTTCACTTTTATGAATTCGTTCTCTTATCATACTTACTTCTACTTTGCTCCTCTTTGTTTTATTATTCTTTTAAGCAGTTTCTTATTTAAAAAGCACTCTAAAAAACTGAAAGAAGTCACGATTTATAATCTTAAGAGTTTAGTTACGGTCATGAATAAAGAAAGATTTTTGTAACATAATAAAAGAAAAAGTCGTCTGATATTTAGTCAGAGCTTTATGGTGCACTGAATTATATAAAACAATTGTTTACTAACACTTCTTATTTTAAAGTTTTTTTTTAATCTCATTTTTAATGAACGTAGTTTACATTAAAAAAAATTACAAGTACGTTAAAAAATATAAAGTATCTTTAAAACAAGAAGAAATTATTAAGTCTATAATTGAATTAAATTTTCGGTATCTTTCACATTTTCAAAATAATGCATTTAAGTACTTGTACTATTTGCTTTTAGCAAATTATCCAAAGATTTCGAAGTTTCTAGATCGCCTCTTAAGATTTCTAATCCTCCCAAAAAAAAAAATAACAAAATGTATTCATCCCACGCGCGATTTATACACCCATTCTTCGGAAGATGTAAAAATTCACCAGAAACTTATCGACAAGAACCACGCACTTATCAGCATCCCTTTTACAAGTATTACACGAGAGAGAGAGAGAGAGAGAGAGAGAGAGAGAGAGACAGAGAGAGACGCTCGTAAAAGAAGCTGCACCCACGAGAAGTGTATCGAACAAAGACAAAGTAAACGTAGCCGCAGCTTGGTGCTCCTAAAAATTGAAACACACCTCGACCACTCTTTCCTCCCTTTCACTCCCTACCTACTTTCCGAGTGGAATAGCTGCGCCGCAGCCAACGAATGCCCAAGCTGATCTTAAACGTCGCCGAGAGTTGCGCGCCGGGATATTCCTTTCTCCGCGAAGAAAGAGAGCGAGTTTTTAAAAAAAGGGAGAGAAAGAGAGAGAGAGAGAGCAAGATAGAGAGAAAGAGCGTATATAGAAACTCACACGGAAGTGGGAAGAGTTTCGCCCGGAGCCGAATCTCCGGGGTGCGCGCTGGAAAAGCCAGAGCCGGGGGCACATGCGCGTTATTAACGACGGCGCCGTGCGCAAGCATGCACGCGGACGAGGGGGCAGGGGGGGGGCGGCGAGAGAACGAGGCACGGCGACCGCCGATTTTCCAGCGGCGGAGATTTATGATAGATACCGCAGGTAGCTCCGTGGCTCCTGCAGGCAAATTCCGAGTTTGCGCGATATTATCGAGAAAGAGCGCGCGCCCGCGTGCACGGTCGGCCCAGTTTTATCCGACCCCCCCCCCCACTCTTCTCCCGCCACGCGGCCCCCGCGAATCTGTCTCTTTCTTTTTGAGGCTCTGCGGGCGTCTTTCTATAACGGGTGTTCGGGAACTATCGCGCCCGGCCGAGATACTGCGCTCCTGAAGAAAAATATTCCCCGTAATAAATGAGAATTCTATCGATCCCGGTAGTAAGCTCGGCCGTATTATTCTCTCTCTTTTCCTCTTCCACTCTCTTTCTTTAATAAATTCAGCGTTTTGTTCATAAGAATACAATGAACTAATGCGTGTTGAAACTCACGGGCAATTTGCTGCAGAAAAGCTCGGCGTGTATATAGTTAGTCGGATTAACAACTTGCTGATTGCTATTGTTTGATTTATAATGGAGATTTCAAATTGACGAGGAGATTTTTCAATGGCCTCCTTTTTTGTTAATTGGTGCTATCAAAATATGAACGAGCATAATTGAATATTCATTTATTTTACGTACACGGCTAAATATTCTGAATATTCCGCATTTCGATATGAAATTACTAAAAATATTTGTTTCATTGCACACTGTTTTTTGTTTTGTGTTTTCTTTAACATAAAGAATAATATGTTTAAAATACTTTATTTTTTGGAGCTTTATATGCATCATGCGTAAAATTCTATTGCGTAAGAAAGAATTTTTCCTCACTTTTCGTGTAGTTTATTTTAAGCAATTACAATAAAACATAATTGTTATAATTTATTAGTTCATGTACACAAGTGTTATGTTTTATTATTGTTCATTCGATTAGAAATATGAAAATGAGTGTTTAAAAACAGATTTTTAATTGTATATAAAGTCGTTTATTTTATACTTTGATAATATGTGGACAATTTTCAAGAAAACGAAACGCATACGAATTAATTTTATTTGTTCCTATTTAGAGGAGGATGTTGCCAAGTATATTGAAAAAAAAAAGTTTCAGTTAACCGCTAACTAATTGGCATCACGAATAACTTGAATAGTGCACTACTCCCATTCCCCCGACAACCACCGATTGTAGGTAGGTGCCGGTGCGAAGCTGCGAATGCGTGGCATAGTTTTTGCAAATATTCGTACAAACGCCTCTCCTGCAATGCAGATATCTCATTTCCATTGAATTATTATCTAATTACTGGAAGGGTTGTGCTGCCTGAAAATTAACGGGGGCCATTGTTTTTCATTAGTCGCATGATAAATTATTCAATCAAAATTCTGTATAAACTGATGTTACAGAAAGCAGCTTATGCAAATAAAGTGATAAATAATTCTCAATACATTTCATTGACAGAATTAATAATGCTTTATTTAAGCATTTTATATATTATAAAAATTAATAATGCAACATTATCTACCGTACTGTACGTATATCAGGTTCATTGTAACTTTTAAACTACATCGTAATAATAGAGTCCAAAAAAAAAAACATAATTAAATAAAAATGCTATACCCATGTATAAAAGAAATGCATGGACAAGTTACATGCGTGCAGGAAACGATGAGATAAGAGTAAATCAGTAGAAAAATAAAGAGAAGGTTGGACGAGCAAAAACGAAAAGAGACAAGGCAATATGGCAAGGGAAAACAAAAGAGAAACAATGACCCCGTCGCTCAGGAAAACTATAAAATTTTCGTAGATGACTCAGCGAAAAAAAAATTCTTTCCTTTTTAGCAATTGGAAAAATGAGCGCGTCAGCACGGTGGGAACGTTCTGCACCAGACCGACCGACCGACCTCTCCCGCGCAAATTGCAACGCGTGGCAAATAGACGCATATAGATACAAACCTTCGGGAATCTAATAAAATGACCTGGTGTATCTGCTCGACTAATAAGAGTTGAAAGGCGACTGTCTGATATGATAGTGTTGGGAGATTCTTCTCCTTATAATCTTATTTACTTTGTTTATAACCACAGTAATAACACGTGGAACATATACATGTGGCAAATAAAAACGTCATGTAAGTAGTTTCAGGCCTTTTTAGTCAGGCAGACATAAGTTAATATAAAACCCAACTGTTTTGCTTATATTTAAAAAAAAAATCTGCTTTTATAAGGCAGTACTATTTATTCATACACATAGGACATGTATAACAAGAACATTGTTTTTTAGTTCAATAATAATTTATAAAAGATACTTGATGAAGTATCATGATACCAAGCGATCGAAGATGCAAATGCTACGAATAGAAAATGTATGAAGTTATCTTTACCATAAAGTGAATAAGCATTTAATATTAAAATAGCATTTGATTTAAATAATTATCGAATAATATTTCTTGATGTTCTAATGATTAGTGTAGATTGATTTGCAAGTAATGACTGCTTCATTTATATTCAAATTGATAACATGTGGAATATGGTTACATAAAATCATTGTGTACTTTTTAATTCACTTCGAGTTTCGGTAATAAACTAAAAGTTTTAAGCACAATCCAGAAAATAACAGCGGTTTATACTCAAAAATACTTTGCCGGATTTTCGAGAAAATGACGCAAGTAATATTGCAGGTTCCATTTTACAAATTAAAATTGTGTATGTACTCGAAACAAACGCGGAGTAAAACTTTACCGCGTGCCCTTACATTAGATAGTAATACATTTTCGGTCCAGTTACAGGAAAGAGCTGTATTTAATTAAAACAAGTGAAGATTTTATTTTTCATACAGCAGGATGGATCTCTTTATTTCATTTTTATATATATAATAATATACACAGACTCCGTCACTCGAGTATTTAAAAAAAAACAACCTAAAAAGGTCAAAAGCGTAAATATTTCAAGGATGCCCAATAAAGATAAATTTAGAATTCGGTACCCAAAGTAAAACGTACTTCATTAGCCCACCTACGCGAATGAGAGAGAAAGTTCTCTTGTCAAAGTAAGGCAACTTTAATTTGATATGAAATTTATTCTACCTCGGCAAACTAAGAATATAAGTTTTAAATAATTACATACATTTAATCAAATATCAGTTTCTCGCGTCACTTAGCGAAGTGCGCAGAAAAAAGTTATAAGTTTAAGTGAGTAAACAAAAGAAAAATGTGAAAGTCCACGGTCGCAAATGAATTATAAAGCCTGTCGTCGTCTCGTTTTTAACGTAGCCGTAATTGCGACTGTCGCCCCTCCCGTAATATATTAAAGCGGCCTAAGTACAAATTCAACGATTCCGGCTGAACGGCTCGTTCTTAAAAGATTCAATGGACTTCGCCTATAGATGCCCGAGGAGCGGCGCTCCAAGCTCGTCCCGCCCTCCTCGAAGCTGCTAGCAGTCGGCCGATAAATTTTCCGGATTATTACTTCTGAGGGAGTTGTTCGCGTCCTCCTCTCCCTCCCCCTCTCGTCTCTTGACCCACCTCCAGGCCGTCCATTTTCAAAGGGGAAAAAATCGAAGGCGACGAGGGGCGTGGAGCGCTAAAAAGTAGTATCGCTAAGAATCAAATTGGCCGGAAGTGGTGGATGGCGCGACGAAAGCGACGGGGAGGGTGGAGGATGAAAATCCGCCGGAGAAAAGGGACGGTCGGGCGGGAGGAGGCTGGCGAGAATCGTAGGGAGTGCTGTTTGACGTTCTGGCTGACCGCCAATGTTTGTTGACTGGAAATTTAGCGGCTAGCGATTGTTTTGGCCGCGTGCCATTATCCCGCGCACCCGTGCGACCCTTATCGTGGCCCGCGACTCCCGCGCGCGGGAGGGAGGAAAAAACTCGCCAGGAGAGGGAGAGAGAGAGAGAGAGAGAGAGAGACGTCCCACGACGACTATTGTGTGCGTGCATGCGTGCCATGCTTTATGATCGGCCTCTCTGAAAGGCTCGCCCCCGATCACTGTGCTATCCGACTTATTCTTATCCGCGGGTAGCTTTTTGCTTCGATCTTCTCGAGAACTGGCTCTATGGATCACGTAACTTTTCAGTTCGCAGTTTTTCGCTTATTTAAACGTAAAGAAACTTTTGACAGTAGGTGTATTCGTATGTTTACACTGAGAGAAATATCTAGTAAAAATTACTATACTGTATATGGAAAAGTGGTTACAGACTGGCATTATGAAAAAAAATTACTATACTTTATAATAAAATTTCCCGTAAATGCAGAAACAATGACAATACTTTCTGGTAAAATTTACTGAATTTTCAGCATATTATTATATATGTCATTATATTTGTATAGCTTTAGGGCAATACTGCCCGTATATTATTAAATAAATAAATAAATAAATAAATAAATAAATATTTTACCATAAAATATGGTCATTTTTTTCATACTATCAGTCTGTGATCACTTTGCCATAGGTGCAGTATATTAATTTTGACTAGACATTTCTCTCAGTGTAGTGAAAAAAAAATCGATTTATTATGAAGGAGTCAATGAGCGTGGAGGAGTTGTTGTGCAGAACACAAAATTAGTGACAGGTAATTAATTTGAATCCAGTGCGTTGTACTCATGGATAACGGTGCTTCAACTTTTTCAGCGAACTTTTAAGATGTTTATAGCCAATGGGTACGGCAAAATGTACTTGAATTTTCGTTTCGTAACAATGCAGAACCGCAGAATTTTATTTTCAATTGTTGAGAAATTGACCTAGTTAAGCTCAAATACGCAAAAGAGCTGAATGTACTTTGAACTGCGGAAGTCAAATTTTATTCTTGCTTCTACCCGGAGTGAATAATTTTTTTTTTGTAATTTTCAGAAAGCTTTAAAAATTTCTCCTAAGTGCTATTCAAGGAAACTTTTAACGCACATATTCTTAGCTGTAACCGCAAATCCCGTATTTATAGCCAACAATTTTATAACTACTGAAATTCCAATGATTTAAATTTTTTAATGAACTCATATGCGACTCAATGATTCTCTAGAAGTTTTGGTTTGAACATTTTTATATTGAGAATAGTGAAATTATGTTTTTTTAGAAATTTTGGGATTACTTTCCTTGAAGTTTTTGTTCTTTCTTACTTATAAAAAGAACAATAGTCAACTTAGAGCTTTAAGGTTGGCAAGTGTAGAAATAATTTGTTTTCATTACAATTATGCGGTTACGACAAAAGCTTGAATACATATGTCTTCATACTGTTTACTCTCTAAACACTATATTTTGACTTTGTGAAATGTACAAAATTATTACATAATTTACAAGGAAACAACATTTCGGAAAAAAAAACTTCTACTCATGCTCAATAAATTTCAAATCAATTATTTATTGATATTCAAATTATTTATTGATAAGAAATATCGATCGAATTAAAAATATCAACACACGTGGCAAAGCGATAATTAAATAATAATGTGTTGAAAATAGTGGACTTTATTCGAGTTCCATTAAGATTGAATTTAATTTTTCATAAATCAGGAGGCGCGGTAGCGCCTCGAGGCAAGCCTAAGTTCGAATGAACGACTTGCCTACGAGGCCGCAACGCG
>JAWWEN010052426.1:0-10700 GCA_035582955.1 Sycophila texana | reverse complement strand
ACACACACACACACACACACACACACACACACACACACACACACACACACACACACACACACACACACACACATTTTTTGCGCGCGACTGGCCTCCTCGACGCGGCAAAAATTGCCGAAAGCCACACGGGCGGATTTGAGGGAGGCGCGCACATTCCCGCCTCGTTCGAAATTTATATTATTTTTCAACGTAGCTCGTCGGCCGCGCAACATTCACCGTCGAGCCGCTGTGTTAAAGTTTTATCAGCCTCAAATATTCAAGATCCGCGTGCCCGTATGTGCCGACGGCTTAAAATGTCCTCGTGCTCCGCTCTCGGCGAAATTTAATTAGTCAAGACGATTCTCCTCCCCCTTTACATCGAAAACGTCGGGAGTGTTCATTTCAATTGTTTTTAATTACAGCTGTTCGATTGATGCTTCGGCGGTGAGGAAAACTATTCCACAAAGTCGCTCTCTTTTTTTTTTCCAGCGCGACGCTTTACAGCGGGAAGAACGAGGTTGCAAATGGAGCTCGCCTCGGTTTGATCCAATTTACGGTAAACGAGTTATGAAATCCGGGAGGGGAAGTGATGTACGCTCCGTTCGAGATTTCCTCGCGTGATAAAGCGACGGCATCCCCTTTTTTTCGAGTTTTTACAAGGGGGGGGGGGAGCGGGCGGAACAACGCCTCGGCGAAAATATTATATATTAACGAGATTCTCCGGACTTGTGCCTTCGCCCGCGGTGCGATTGAAAACGTGCCGAGTGTATACACGCGAAAACATTTCTTTCGCTCGGGTTTGCGTGCCTAGCGGGAAAAAGTTGCGCGATCGACCATTTTTTTTCTTTTTATTGTGGCTTTAAAATTTTAGACCCTGTAAATAGAACCAAGCTTTTCTTTTTAATCGCGGCCATTACGCTTTCGAAGAGAATTGGATGATAAGAGTGTATTCTTGGCGAACGCTTTGTTGAAACGAGTTCAATAGATTATTATTAACGCGGCAGGGCGTTATTAAAATAATTATCTGATCGTTAATGGCGGTGAAGGGTCTTTAATTTCCTTTCGTTTTAATAATCGCCATATTCCCTCGTTTAGTCACTTCGAAAGTCATCGTAGCCGAGCGTCTTGTGCCTTAATTTTAAATATCATTTTAACGCTTGATATATTATACACACAGAGAAAAAAGGGTGCATTAAAATTTACAAACTTAACTTCCATTAAAATTTGCATGAGTTATCTTAAAATTAATCAAAATTAAATTTTAATATTAAGTATATAGTAATCTTTAACGAAACGTAAATTAAATGTTATTGGAGGGTATACTATATTTATTTTCTTAATTTTAAAATTATGTTAGAAATTTGTTGAAAAGCGATTTTATCCTTCGATTAATACATGTGTTCTAAGTTTTTAAGAAATTGTTATCTGTGCATATGATACGTTAAAAAGAAAATAAAAAATTCTGCAACGATATTGTAATTTTAGCAAATTCAATAATATACTTAAATCAATCTAGAGTTGGAGTTTGATTTAATTTCCTCTCATCATCTAAAATTAAATCGGTGATATTAAATTACCTATAATTTGCTGCTATTCGCTGACTCCTCAAAGGGAGTAGGTCACATTATTAATTTTAACCAACCGACGAAAAAAAAAATGCCAACCACGGAACAGCATAAACAATTGTGACAAGCGGCCTCTCGTAAGAAGTAGATGGCGCAATCGATCAGACCCGCACGCTCTTAATCTCGCCGAGGCGTCGGTTCCAATCAGCCGATCAAAATCGAGAACTTGGCCCTCGCTCTCTCTCTCTCTCTCTTTCGCGAGTATAGAAATGATGAAAAAAAAGTAACCTGGCGGCCACGTTGCACACGATCTCCACGGCCTTGGCTCGGACTCGAAAAAGGCGGCAGCGGAATCGGCCCGAATCCAGTCATCGAAATGCCTGCTTCAGATAATCGAATGCCCGCGCCGCGCGCCTGCACGTGGGCAACCTTGTCGCGCATTGATTTCTCGCATCCCTCGGCCGCCGCGACGACGCGGGCATACGCGCCGCCTTTCTTTCGCTCCGGCGTCCCCCGCCGGAGAAAACTGCGGTATGGCCTCGGATTTTCGCGTCATTTTCAAGGGTTGATGCACGTTTCGGCCGACGGCTACAGGTATCGAGGGTGTCAGTCATGGGGAACGAGTGGAATTGTTGTATTGCTCGGAAGCGAAGGGACAGCGCTGCTCGATTTCGCCAGGCTTTTATCTGAGTGTATATAAATAGTTCGAAGTTATCTTTTTTCTTTTTTTTTTTTTTGTTGCAGGAAATGGGAGATATTTTGAGAATGCAGAGAAAATAAGATATATCGCTGCAAAATAAATTATGCGGGATGCAGCAGATAAGAGCATAAAACAAGCTGATAGGAAAAATTACATCTATTCGCGCATCTCCTGTGTATTTTTCTTCGCAAATTAAAAACAAATATTCAGCTGAAAGAATTTAACTTTTTAATCAGACTAATAATGAAAAATTCCATCGATACCGAGACGACATTTAGAAAGAAAAAATAAATTCTCATCGATATTTCAAACAAAATACTTCCCCGCGGCTGCTCCAGGAAAGTTTATATTTTACGAGTAACTCTCTTGGTCAACTTCGAGTCTTGTAAAATATTTATTTTCCTGCGCAATGGATTTTAAAATACGGTCTTTTTGTAAACGATGTTCTTCCTGCCATTTTGTAGGAAACTTAACTTCTTGTTCGAAAGTAAATTGATGCATTGCGAACTGGTCGAGGGGGAAGAAAAAACTTCAAGCTATTTCAACGAATAGTATGGCCGACGGAAAGGGGGTTAAAATTTTTCCCGCCGGAAAAATTTTCTAATACCAATCGAAAAAGTTGCACCGCGCCGCTGAAATTTAAGCGCATAAAAATTCATCAGCGACCGCCGGCGTGGCTCTTGGGAAAAATATTCTTTTATTCAGTGGATTGCGCCGCCCGCTTGTTCCGATTACTATTAAATTTATTACACGATTATGCAGTAACGAAGATCGCAGGAAAACACATTGGGTTATCGCGTTACGCTCGCATCTCGATGAAGGTGCGCTTCTTCTTTGGAGAATTTCCCGTTGCTTTGGGGATATGCAGTTACAGTCGAGTCATATTATTCCCTGAGTATATATATATTTTTTTATTTGAATAAGAATTTCATAACAACCACGAATATGTGCCCTGAATCACCAATAAAGAATGTAATATGAAGATTTTATCGTCTATTGAAATTGTTAGAAAATGTTCATAGATGCCCGCGTCGTTTGTTTGAAAATCTTTTTAAAGACATATAAAAAAAGATCGCGGCTTTTTAAAATTTACATTAAATTTACGAAAAAAAGCAAATTACGCAGAAAAAAATTATTATCTGAAGCTATTACCAACTTACACATCCATATAGTTTTTTTTTTTAAGAAATTAAAATTAATACCATATCTTTATAGTCAACAAATATGCTATATTGAAAACTTATCTTTTTTTTTCAAAACAAGTCGCTACTGCAAATAATGAATTTTATTAATAAATGTACATATACACCGTAGCTTAATTAACTGGTGACTTCCTTACCAGTTTCTAAACATTTTCCAACAATACAGAAATTTTAATTTTTTTTTAATGGATTCCATAAACGTAGATGTAAATTCATGTTTCATTTAATTTATTAAACTTCGAATTAAAATAGAAAAGGCATGAATTACAAAACCAAACTCCACTTTCATTACAATTACAATAGTCTCTTTAAAAAAATAAATATAACAATAGGCAACTTTTTTTCCAACAAGAAAAATTCTCTACTAGATATTTAAATAGTCAAATTTAATGTTCTTACAGATTGACATTGAACAAATTACAATTATTACAATAATTTCTTGTAAAATATTGTAATTTGCAATAAATGATTGTTCTATTCTATTCTATTCTATTCTAAAATTCGTTAAAGTTTCTTTCAAACTACGAATCTATAACAAATGTTACTATATCTGCTGTTAATTATTTTACAAGAATCTATTGCCATTTTTTTAACAGTGTCAGTCTGTGAAATCATTCAAATTGACTTAATTATTACAATAATTTCTTGTAAAATATTGTAATTTGCAATAAATGATTGTTCTATTCTATTCTATTCTATTCTAAAATTCGTTAAAGTTTCTTTCAAACTACGAATCTATAACAAATGTTACTATATCTGCTGTTAATTATTTTACAAGAATCTATTGCCATTTTTTTAACAGTGTCAGTCTGTGAAATCATTAAAATTGACTTAATTATTGCAATTTCTAGTAGATCTTTTTTCCCGTACACCGACCATCCCTTATCTGAGAAACAATTACCGCCTTTTCAAGCGTACATCGCGAATTGATACGGTGTGACGCGAGTAGGCCTCGAAAAGTCGAGGCGCGTATTCGAGGAGTAAAAGAGGGGGACGCGAGCAAGCGGGGGATCACGCGCGCGGCAAGGCGAAAGAGCCGCGGATGAGCGAACGAGAGCGAGAGGCCTGAAATTATAAAAGCGAGAGGAGTCGAGCTCGCGCGCGCGCGAGAAGACGACGCGAGCAGCGAGCGGCCCCTTCTACGCTGCGCGTCGAGCCGCCGAGCGATTTTTGAAGGCTAAGGTTGCCACCGCCGTCGCCGAGGTCTTCCTCTTCTTTCCTTCCCAATGAATCAGAGTCGACGGCCGTTTTCATTTCCTTCCCTCCCCCTTGAACGCGTATCGCGCGGACGCTTCACCTCGCGACGAGGCGGCCGGGAGATTGAAGTTTCCATTTTGCCGCGCGAACTTTTCGGGAAATCCGATTGCCTCCGGGGCCAGCGAGGTGAAAGTCGCGCGACCATGCGGGGTCACTTTCGAAGTGATTGTCTGTAATGGCTCATCGATTGGAAAAACTTCTTTCGATTTGATCCGACATTTAATTTTAAGGACGTTTGACAGAGAATAGAAAAATCAGCGATGTTTCTTAAAATTTAATTTTTTTTAGATTTTTCTTCCGTTTAGTTTTCAAGAAATTTAATCGAGAACAAACGGAATTTAACGCGCACTCTTGTGCAAAATGAAAATTCATCTCTTTAAAAAAAAAAAGTACTTTGTACATGTACATTAATAAATTAAAATACAATTATCGGTAAATTAAAGTTCCGAGATTTTTTAGAAAAAGGCGGATGATGGTATTGGCCGTTTATTTACGAGAAAAAACAAACAAAATCGTAAACAAATCGTCGATTTCTTGGCTGTTGGAGAGGGCGCGAGAATATCGGGGAGCCCCCGTCCCCCACAACAAAACTGTTTATCTATAAATCTGAATTTAGTGGCGAACTTTGTTATGTAAATATTCTTGTTATTAATTTTTATTATTTTTTTTTTATTGATCTAGATTATATCAAGTTTTTAGTTCTTTAATAAAAATATATCAAAATAAAATATAAAACAACACAAAATTCAATAGTATGAAAACGCACGGCTTTTTAAAAGAGCTTCGATCACTAAATTCATAGTTCATTACTAATTTCTTAATTATTAGATGTAAATTATACTTAATAAACTTTATTAAGTATTTCTTAATAAACTTTATATTTTTTTGCAAAATAAATTCACGATTATTAGCGAAGAATTCAAAATTCGTGACGTGATGATAGTTAAGTTAGAGCGCACAATGCGTATGCAATAGGTAATTTAAAAATTTCAGAAATGGAAAAAATGCGAACATGTTATAATTAAAAGTGAATACCACCTATCAGTGTGGTAATCAGGCAACAAAGAAAAGCGAATTATGTAATATCCATTAAATAAGTTGATTGCTTACTTGCGGGAAACGTGTCTAAAATGTATTATCTTTTTAAAGGCACTCCGTAAAGCGCTAAAAAATGTAATTGCTTTTTTAATTGAAAATAAATAAAGCAGCTCAATCGAAAGTGCTGATTAAGGCGATAGCTATGTATTGGGAGCAGTCCTTGTAACTTAAGTGCAACTCAGAGTATATCATTCGCGAGGAAGATGAAGTTATTGCAGCTAAAAATAAATCACTTTGAAAGTAGGGAAATGTAATAAAGAAAACAATAATTGAGCTTCTGCTTTGTAAAAATATTATACTATTACTTTACAATCTAAAATCATGGCATCTGAATCGATGTAAAGTGTATTAAAATTTATCGATGTGTAAATAACTTAGTACAGCCGGGATTACTACAGAAGCGTAAAAATTATTTTACATTATTAGAGCAGGCATTAATTTCGACTTCAAATTAGTAACACAGCGTAATAAAATTCTTTATCCAATTTATTGACTCAATCTCGTCCAAAATTGGCATCCGTCACAGTAGCGTCCAGGTTGAAAATAAAAATATTGAAATCAACGATGAAAATCAACTTTTAATCAAACCTTTATTTTCAGTGTTGATTTTAACTTTTCTTAAGCATTAATTATAAATCATGACTTTCATCAACATTAAAAATTAATATTGACAGTTAACGTTTTGAAACAAGGTTTCCAACGAATTTTTAATTGTTTTTTTGAAAAATGTTGAAATGAACATCAACATCGATTTTCACTGTACAGCGTTGATTATTAACGACGACCAGTCGACTGTTAAAAGTGTCGAAAGTGTGTATTTCAGTGCCTCCATACAGATTAAAGAAGGAAAATATCGGGAACGGCAGTGCGAGTATCCGACAATTGTACAGCGCGGAAAGAACAAAAGGTCGTAGCGGTGGAAAGGCAGGTAAGCTTCATCGTGGGCCCCAGAGCGAGAATCAGGTTAGCCTCGTGGCAGCCGAGCGAATTCGACTGCGACGCCCGACATCCGCTCCGCTCGGGCGTTTTTACCTACGGCGCCCGGCAACTTTTCACGCAGTCAGCCCTCCTCCTTCCCCCTTCCCATGGCCTTGCGTTTAAAGCCCGCGCGACGACGACGACGACGGCGATGGCGATCGATCCCCGAAGTCGGAATTGACCCGAACCCCGCGCGCCCACTTAATCGAGTTCCCGAGTAACTAATTCTTGCGGGATTGACGCTTCTCGCGGATCGTATGTATAAAGCATCAGGTCGAGAGCAAGTCGCTCTTTTTATTTCCTTCACTCGCTTGCATTTCGTAACGGCTGACTACGCGTGAATCACGCGGGCGGGGGCAATCGGTCGCGCGAGGAGATCAGGATCTTCTAAAATTTTTTCCGCTTTCTCAGTCGTTTTATTGTCGCCCCGGGCCTAGGGCAGGGATGTGCGAACTCCATTGTGAATTCTCGAATTTCAGCGCGCTAACTGCACCGGTGGCATTAATTATTTTGACCTACTTTTGGACTAAATCTAAAGATAATTACTAAAGATAATCGACGTAAAACTGATATGCCTTGCCCCCGATAAAAATAATTCAATTTCTGGACGGACCCTGCATATCGACGGAATTGCCTAAATTTTTTATTTACAAATTCAGATTATAGAATAGAATAGTAGCTTATTAGCTTATTGCAAACTACAGTATTTACGAATAAAAATCATGTATAAATAGATATGACAGTTTTAAATTACAGTTGCTTCTAAAGATTAAAAATTTGTTTAATTTAATTCTTTATTACGCTGACGGTTAATTTTGTTCTACACTGAGAAAAATAGAACAGGGAAATTTAATTAAGAAAAACTTGTACATCAGATTTTAGTATAATATATACTAGCGGCAAGCGCCGGATAAGCGAGTAAGCGCGGAACTTTAGTAAACCGCGTCGAAAAAATGTAACTATATTATACAAACGCGTTCCCGATAGCGTCGGCGAGGCCGATGCGACAGGTACCTGCGTTACCGCGCGCGGAATTCCTCCGAGCGAATTCCCCAACTCGATCCAACTTCTAACCGAAAGCTAACGCGACGACACCGCACTCAATTTGACGGGGAGAAGAATACAATAAAATAAAAAAAAAAAAAGAAGAAAAAAGGAAGCGAAGGCGGAAGAGTGGAGTTGAGACTGCTGGATGCGAGAGGCGCTCGCGGAGGTCACTTCCGCGAGGCGTGATAGCTCGGAAACCGCGAGCGTAGTCGGGGCCTGAGCGCGAGCCGCCCAGACGGACGGAGAAAGTGAGAGAACGACGAGGACGGCGGATGCACACACGGCAAAGTCGCGCGGGCCGGTTTCCCCGCAGCGCCGGAACACCTTGCGCTGAATACTCCCGTCGACCCTCTCAGCGACGACGGCCGCCGTGACCGCATCGCCACCCCCCTCGAATTTCCGCGCGCCTCCTTTTAACCCTTACTGTTCTACGCTTTACCTGCTTCTTTGTCGATTTTTTTTGTGGGAGCAATTGATAGACGGTGTGGCGCTTTGGCTTCAGTCACTTATTCGGATGTCGTCGCTTCGCTTTGAGCGGAGATAACGAGCAACTATCTATACTACATTTTTCGGTGACAAGCAACTTTATATTTAACGATGTGAATAATTTAATACTAAAATTGTTCTCTTTTTTTTCTTAATTACTTTTTCTCGCGAGCTTGTTTCTTTCTTTTGTTTCTGCGTAATTGGAAATAATTATTATTGTGCACGCTGAAAAATGTTTCACAAACTAGGGAAATAACAAAAATTAGTACAGTAACTAGCAAATTTTACTGTGCTTAAAATTTTTTATTTTTTGAAGTTTATTGTTGTTCCTTCATTAAAGTAACTTTTAGTAGTCTACAGTGAGAGAAGTGTTCTAGTAAAAATTACTATAGTGTCTGGAAAAGTGGTCATGGAAAGACATTCTGAAAAAATTACTACATTTTATAGTAAACTTTCATTAACATACAGTAATTTTTACTACAAGTATAGTAATTTTTGCTACAAGTATAGTAATTTTTTTCCAGAATGTACTGTTACGATCATATAATAAGCAATATATGATATCATATAAGCAATTAAATTTAATAATAATATAATATAATTTGAATGTCAAATCTTTGGTTCAGTAATTTTTAATGAAACATTTTCCTCCGAGAATGTAAAGGACGAATTAAGGGTTATATCATTGATTAGTCAGCATTACCTTCATTAACAAGATGATAACGACTCTACTACTCGAGGAAACATTTGCTGAAGAACAGATTATTCGACGGGAAATTCGGAACCAGACTGCCGCAGCAGCATTGAACTTTTCTCAGTTGTTCCACGCGAAACTTTCCTCAGCAAGCGCAACGTCGTCGACGCTAAACGAATTCTTCCCTCAGCGCCACTCAAAGCGCGTACCAAATCATCGCTCTATCCTCGGCGAGACAATCATCGCTTTAAAAACACTATGCCTCGTATAGAAATAATGCTAATTCCGCATTTATGTATAGGAAAATCGTTCGCGACTTCACTAATTGAGAAAATACTCATCTCGCTTGGAAAGGGGAGTAGCTTCGGGTTTTGCATTATATTTTAAGCCGAAAAAATCCTTGGAACGAGCGGCCGCTTATTACGCCGGTATAATGAGGCGCGCTGCGGCGCTCTAATAATATATCGTCGCCAATAGCGCCGAGGACGCCCCCTCGAAATATTGCATTATAACTTAAAATTTCGCCGATTGCGCCTCCTCTCGCACCTGCTCCCGTCCCGCGGCCTCGATACGCGCCGCCAGCGCGCACTTGCATGCTCCTCTTTTTTTTCTTTCCCTTACCTCTTTTTTCCCCTCTTTCTTCCGCCCGGATCGCTTTGCGCGGTGTCCGAGCGACGCGCAATAAGTACACCGCGCTAAGGGAGTTTTCTGTGTACAAACGCGCCTCAGACTGGGCTCTCCGTTTACCCAATTCGAGGAGAGCGCAGTGCTGTCATTAGAGCCGCTGCAACCGTTGTTTACCTATCCAAAAAAGTGACGTAATTGCATGTATATCTAAAACTTCAAGAACATAGAGGAATAAAGATTAATTTCCCTCCCTCCTCGCCAGTATTATCGTCCTTGCGCGCAGATATAATTAACTGCAGGAGAATGTTTCTTATGCCTAACTACGAAAAAAGTCGAAATATTAGCGTTTAATGCTCAAAATTTTCTTCCGTTCTTTGACGATAGCTTAGCTCCAATAAAACTTATAGTGATTCATATAGAAAAGCAAGTGAATGTAGAGAAAAATCCCAAAAAATTAAGATTTAAAAAAATCTCTATTGTTCAAAAGTTATTCACAGTTGAATATAATAAGTATTGAAAACTTGACAACATTTGATTATTAAAACTTAAATACGCATTACCATCTACTACCCATATTCAATCTAAGTAAAAAAAACAATATCTCCAACCATATTAGCCGTTTTCTTTACTTTTACTTGTTTTTATGGGTTCACTGATATAATAATATATATCATAATATAACGTATAGCGTTCTTCATATTTTGTTATAAGAAAATCATGCTCAAAATTTTCAACAACAAAATCTATAATCCAGATCTGAAACGCTCTCCTACTATTATAAGACTATCACCGTTATTATCTGCATCAGCGATGCTCGATTCAGTGTCAAACTCCGAGGCCGCTGATTATTGCACTTACACCTATACTACCGCCTGGCCGCGCGCTATCGCCTCGTCCTCGAGGATTTAAAAAGCCGAGCAGGTGCGCGAGGCGTCGAAAGGGAGAGCACACCCGCTCGCGCGCGGGGGAATTCGGAGCGCGCGCGTCTGCGAGTGCGTTCAGAGTGACGAAAATACCGCGGCAGATTTTCCGTCGTCAACCAATACGTTTTCTTCCGTAGTCCATCC